>CM046947.1:74935207-74937707 GCA_025698515.1 Gossypium sturtianum | reverse complement strand
CTATGTTGCCGATGGTGCCCGAGGCTGCCGCACATCTAAGCACCAAGGTGCCGATGGTGCCCGAGGGTCCCCCACGACCAAGGGCCTAGTTTTGCGATGGTGCCCGGGGCTCCCGCACATCCAAGCACCAAGGTGCCGATGGTGCCCGAGGGTCCCCCACGACCAAGGGCCTAGTTTGGCGATGGTGCCCGGGGCTCCCGCACATCCAAGCACCAAGGTGTCGATGTTGCCCGAGGCTCCCGCAGCCCAAGGGCCCTAGTTTGCCGATGGTGCCCGAGGCTCCCGCACATCCAAGCACCAAGGTGCCTATGGTGCCCGAGGCTCCCGAACGACCAAGGGCCTTGTTTGCCGACGTTGCTCGAGGCTCCCGCACATCCAAGCACCAAGGTGCCGATGGTGCCCGAGGCTCCCGCACGACCAAGGGCCTAGTTTGCCGATGGTGCCCGAGGCTCCCGCACATCCAAGCACCAAGGTGTCGATGTTTCCCGATGCTCCAGCGTGACCGAGTGCCGGTGGTGTACGAGGGTACCGCACGACCAAGGGCCCAAGGTGCGGGAGGATCTTGTTCCAAAAGGGGAGGGACCGGGACGATTCCAAAAGGGGAGGGACCTGGACGACTCGTTGCATCGTTTTGTATGTCCCGGATGATCGCGATGTTCGCCGGAATGGCTCACCGAGCACCGCCGGATGGATCGCCGAGCACCGCCGAACCTAACCGGTGGTGGGGCACCGACATCCGGCATGCGATGGGCGTGGCAAAGCCCTCGACAACCCCCGCTCGCTCAATATCACTTCCCCTAAAGAGCTAAAAACTTTATCAATGCGCTACCAGGAGACATTCATATGTCCGAAACAGGGACACTTTTTTTAGCCCGACGCTTCTGCACCAACAGGGGCCCAAGTTTAGCTTTGGTGGTCGACTCTACCGCACACTCGATGCACCAAGGTGCCCGTGTTGCCCGATGCTCCCACACATCGGCGGTGCCGATGGCGCACGCAGGCAACCGCAACCGCACGATCGAGGGCCCAAGGTGCCGAGGCTCTTGTTGTAAAAGGAGGAGGGACGACGATTCGCTCGTTGTTGGGCCGCCATGCAACGGTATCCGAATTCTACCTTTGGGATTGGGGAGGGACCGGACGATTCGCTCGTTGTTGGGTACGCCACATGTTACGATATCCGAGAGTTCTACCTTTGGGATTTGGGGAGGGACTCGTTGCATCGCTTTGTATGTCCCGGATGACTCACCGATGTTCGCCGCAATGGCTCACCGAGCACCGCCGGATGGATCGCCGAGCACCGCCGAACCTAACCGGGTGGGGGGGCACCGACGTCCGGCATGCGATGGGCGTGGCAAGGCGGCCTCGATAACCCCGCCGCTCAATATCACTTCCCCTAAGAGCTAAAAACTTTATCAATGCGCTACCAGAGACATTCATATGTCCAAAATAGGACAGTGTTTCGATGTCCAAACGGGGACACTTTTTTCAGCCCAACGCTTCGCACCAACAACAGGCCGATCAGGTTCGACGCCCCAACATCCGAGGCACCAAGGTGCCGATGTTGCTCGATGACCCGCACCACGGATGGCCTAGGTTGCCGAGGTTGCCCGAGGCTCCCGCACATGTCCGAACGGGACAGCTTTATTTTAGGCCACTTACACTTAGTATTTTTAATCAAATTTTTATCATGGCCCAAAACAAATACAAGAAGCTTGATGGCATGGCATGGCATGGCATGGCACGGCAGTAAAATTGAGCAAGTGCCCGAGCCAAAAAAGTTGGGAGAGAAGCACCCGCACCACCACGGCCCCCAGCAGCCATGTTTCCCGAGGTAAGTGCACGGCCAAGTGTTTAATTAACTCTACACCAAGTCCCCACCGGGACCCCGGGGTCGGGACGCAAAAAGGACGAGGGGGATCGGAAGGGCGATGGGGAGGGGACGAATCGGCGACAAAGGGCTGAATCTCGCGATCGTGGCAAAGAAGGCCACTCGCCACTTACAATACCCCGCCGCGTATTTAAGTCGTCCGCAGCGATTCTACCCGCCGCTCGGTGGGAATTACGCCTCAGCGAGGCGCCCGCGGCTTGTCCGCCGCGGTCGCCGCACACCTACGACACGCGCCCTTGGGGCCGTGAGGCCCCATCGCGGGTCGGCAATCGGGCGACGGGCGCGCGCGTCGCTTCTAGCCCGGATTCGACTTAGAGGCGTTCACCATAATCCAAATAAGACGGTAGCTTCACGCCATCGCTTTTTCAACCAAGCGCGATGACCAATTGTGCGAATCAACGGTTCCTCGCACTAGGTTGAATTACTATTGCGACGCGCCATCGCAGGGGGTAAAACTAACTCGCCTCACGACGGTCTAAACCCACCACGTTCCCTATTGGTGGGTGAACAATCCAACACTTGGTGAATTCGCTTCACAATGATAGGAAGAGCCGACATCGAAGGATCAAAAGCAACGTCGCTATGAACGCTTGGCCGCCACAAGCCGCTTAT
>CM046947.1:74927707-74930207 GCA_025698515.1 Gossypium sturtianum | reverse complement strand
TGCATCCCTTCCAGAAGTCGGGGTTTGTTGCACGTATTAGCTCTAGAATTACTACGGTTATCCGAGTAGCAAATACCATCAAACAAACTATAACTGATTTAATGAGCCATTCGCAGCTTCACAAATCAATTTGTTCATACTTACACATGCATGGCTTAATCTTTGAGACAAGCATATGACTACCGGCAGTGATCAACCAGTAGCATTCTCCCGCGACGTCGGCACTGCATGGCCCTCAACATGCCGCGTGAGCAACGAAGAGGTCATAACAGAGCGCGAGCGTCGTCCGTGTCAAGAGACAAAATGCATAGGCATCGAGAGACAAGGGCCTGAACCCTACACTCAAAAATATTTTCCGCATCCGAAAGCACGATCGAGCACCAGCACCACCGACGAGGCCGCACCGATTTAAGGGGGCGCACTCGGGACACAGGGCACGATTGAGGTCCACCACGCACCCCAAAGGGCACGAGATGGAGAAGGGACGGCAACACATCCATAATTCCATCCGCTTAGGTACGCAACACAGATCCCAATCGCACCCTTTGGGTTCAATTAGAACAAGGGGACTTAATGAAGAGGAGTGCGGCTCGACAGCTTCGATGCGGGTAGCATGGAGCCTGCCAATACACACAACCAAAACACCACTCATATGCCCATTGCGTACTAGTAGTAGCACCCACGCACACCGGCCAACAACCCACCCAACCAATGTATTGGTAGGGGAGCGGAAGGAACAATGAAACGAGGGCGCACCACAACCGCTAGGCACGAGAACTACGAGGGACAAAATCCCGCCGGGACTTGGTCAAGCCAAGACCGAGCCTACAAACTCAACTTGCGCCCCCGCTGAGCCGTTGCCGTCAAAGGGACTTGGTACCGGGTCACGGGCAGCTTCGAATGCAGGCAAGGGCTTGGCAAGGCCAAGGCGCCGTGTGGTTGCCGACTTGGGAGGCACAAGGCGTCCCTAACATGACGGGGAGAATGGAGCAAGCCAAGCTCGAGCCCATAGCAATGCATAAGCCACCCCAAGAGATCTTTGCCCGATATAGGAACTTGGTCCCGAGTCGTTGGCTACATTTCTATGGGCACGGGCTTGACCGGCCGGAAAATCATCACCCCGACCACTAGCGCCGCAAACCGACTCACCACCATTGATGAGTCATTGCGGACGACCCGACCCCATGGGGGGTCAGGGACGCACCCCACCTCGGGTTGGAGGGGGTTACGCCAGGGGCGCGGATCTCTACCCCCAAAGAGCTAAAAACTTCGTCAGCAGTGCTACCACCGACATTCATATGTCCAAAACGGGACACTTTTCTCTAGCCCGCACATCCGAGGCACCAAGGTCCTGACATCAAGGCACCAACGTTGGCGATGGTGCCCAAGGCTTCCGCACATCCAAGCACCAAGGTGCCGATGGTGCCCGAGGCTTCCGCACATCCGACCACCAAGGTGCCGATGGTGCCCGAGGCTCCCGCACGACCAAGGGCCTAGTTTGCCGATGGTGCCTGAGGCTCCCGCACATCCAAGCACCAAGGTGCCGATGGTGCCCGAGGCTCCCGCACTACCAAGGGCCTATGTTGCCGATGGTGCCCGAGGCTGCCGCACATCTAAGCACCAAGGTGCCGATGGTGCCCGAGGGTCCCCCACGACCAAGGGCCTAGTTTTGCGATGGTGCCCGGGGCTCCCGCACATCCAAGCACCAAGGTGCCGATGGTGCCCGAGGGTCCCCCACGACCAAGGGCCTAGTTTGGCGATGGTGCCCGGGGCTCCCGCACATCCAAGCACCAAGGTGTCGATGTTGCCCGAGGCTCCCGCAGGACCAAGGGCCTAGTTTGCCGATGGTGCCCGAGGCTCCCGCACATCCAAGCACCAAGGTGCCTATGGTGCCCGAGGCTCCCGAACGACCAAGGGCCTTGTTTGCCGACGTTGCTCGAGGCTCCCGCACATCCAAGCACCAAGGTGCCGATGGTGCCCGAGGCTCCTGCACGACCAAGGGCCTAGTTTGCCGATGGTGTCCGAGGCTCCTGCACATCCAAGCACCAAGGTGTCGATGTTTCCCGATGCTCCAGCGTGACCGAGTGCCGGTGGTGTACGAGGGTACCGCACGACCAAGGGCCCAAGGTGCGGGAGGATCTTGTTCCAAAAGGGGAGGGACCGGGACGATTCCAAAAGGGGAGGGACCTGGACGACTCGTTGCATCGTTTTGTATGTCCCGGGATGACTCGCCGGATGTTCGCCGGAATGGCTCACCGGAGCACCGCCGGGATGGATCGTCGAGCACCGCCGGAACCTAACCGGCGGTGGGGGGCACCGACATCCGGCATGCGATGGGCGTGGGCAAAGGCCCCGACAACCCCCGCCGCTCAATATCACTTCCCCTCTAAAGAGCTAAAAACTTTATCAATGCGCTACCAGGAGACATTCATATGTCTGAAACAGGGACACTTTTTTTAGCCCGACGCTTCTGCACCAACAGGGGCCCAAGTTTAGCTTT
>CM046947.1:74893907-74927607 GCA_025698515.1 Gossypium sturtianum | reverse complement strand
GAAACCCAGCCAAGAAAACAAGAAAACAAACGAGAATCACACGAACACAAGAGGACGGAAAAACGAAAAAACAAGAAACTATCAAAAACAGAAAACCCAAAAGAAACAGGAACTCAAACGCAACCACGAAAGAGAAAAAACAAAAGAAAAGAGACTAAACACAGGAAGAAACAAAACCAAATAAAACTGAAGTCAGGAAAACGAGGAGCGTAAAATATCCCACCCACCAGTCAAAAGAAAACACCACCGAGCTGGGCAAGACCAAGAAGACAAAAAATGAAGAAAAAGAAGAAAAAACCACAAGGCAAAGAAAACGCGGGGCCCAAATCAAGGAGAACCTGATTACGGAGCCACCGGAACGTGCATGGACATTAAAAAATCATAAATACCAAGAAAACCCTAAGAACATGCACGTACGTAAAAAGCAAAACCAAAACGCACTCAAACCGCCGTGGGTCCCACCACACCCTCGGAGTCAAAGAGAAAAACCATGCAGACCGAAAAACTACGTAAACAGAAGTGAGAACCGAGTCAAAGTCAAACAGGAAAAAGACGAATAACCAAAGAAACTAAGGAAAAGAAAAGAAAAGAAAGATAAGAAAAACATTACCCGATAATCGTGGAAAATGTGACGCAGGATCTTAAACGGTGCCAGTTGACAAGACAAAGTAAGTCAGACATCAAATCGAACACCAGTGATGGAAAAGACTCGGGGCCAGATCCCAAATGAAGACAATATCCACGGAACAAACACAACAAGACGATGAGAAACAACACAGAAAGAACCACTGAGAAAGATCAAATACCCTGAAACCCCCAAAACCCCCGATAAACTGCCATAAAAATCAAAGAATTTTTAAGCAGACACACAAAATTTTCAAGAAGCAGAATCGCCTAAATCTTGGAGAGAACGCTATCAGCCGACATTTATATGTCTGAAACGGGGACACTTTTCTCTAGCCCGCACATCCGAGGCACCAAGGTGCCGAGGCTCCCACACATCAAGGCACCAACATTGGTGATGGTGCCCAAGGCTCCCGCACATCCAAGCACCAAGGCGCCGATGGTGCCCGAGGCTCCCGCACATCCGAGCACCAAGGTGTCGATGGTGCCCGAGGCTCCCGCACGACCAAGGGCCTAGGTTGTCGATGGTGCCGAGGCTCCCACACATCCGAGCACCAAGTTGCCGACGCTGCTCGAGGCTCCCGCACATCCAAGCACCAAGGTGCCGATGGTGCACGAGGCTCCCGCACGACCAAGGGCCTAGTTTGCCGATGGTGTCCGAGGCTCCCGCACATCCAAGCACCAAGGTGCCGATGGTGCCCGAGGCTCCCGCACTACCAAGGGCCTATGTTGCCGATGGTGCCCGAGGTTGCCGCACATCTAAGCACCAAGGTGCCGATGGTGCCCGAGGCTCCCCCACGACCAAGGGCCTAGTTTGGCGATGGTGCCCGAGGCTCCCGCACATCCAAGCACCAAGGTGCTGATGTTGCCCGAGGCTCCCGCAGGACCAAGGGCCTAGTTTGCCGTTGGTGCCCGAGGTTCCTGCACATCCAAGCACCAAGGTACCGGTGGTGCCCGAGGCTCCCGCAGGACCAAGGGCCTAGTTTGCCAACGCTGCTCGAGGCTCCTGCAGGACCAAGGGCCTAGTTTGCCGTTGGTGCCCGAGGCTCCTGCACATCCAAGCACCAAGGTGCCGATGGTGCCCGAGGCTCCCGCACAACCAAGGGCCTAGTTTGCCAACGCTGCTCGAGGCTCCCGCACATCCAAGCACCAAGGTGCCGATAGTGCCCGAGGCTCCCGCACGACCAAGGGCCTAGTTTGTCGATGGTGTCCGAGGCTCCCGCACATCCAAGCACCAAGGTGCCGATGGTGCCCGAGGCTCCCACACTACCAAGGGCCTATGTTGCCGATGGTGCCCGAGGCTGCCGCATATCTAAGCACCAAGGTGCCGGAAGTGCCCGAGGGCTCCCACCCACCAAGGGCCTAGTTGGTCGATGGTGTCCGAGGCTCCTGCACATCCAAGCACCAAGGTGTCGATGTTTCCCGATGCTCCGGCATGACCGAGGGCCTATGGTGCCGATGGTGTATGGTACCGTGACGCACGGCGGGCCCCAAGGTGCGGGAGGTTCTTGTTCCAAAAGGAGAGGACCGGGATGATTCCAAAAGGAGGGGACGGGATGACTCGTTGCATCATTTTTATATTCGGGATGCCTCACGAGCACCGCTTTGGAATGGCTTACCGGACCACCACTGGGATGGATCGCCGAGCACCGGCCGGAACCTAACCGGTGGTGGGGAACCTACGCCCGGCATGCGATGGGCGTGGCGGTGCCCTTGACAACCCCTCGCTCGCTTCAATATCACTTCCCCTAAAGAGCTAAAAACTTTATCAATTCGCTACTGCACGACATTCTTATGTCTGAAACAGGGACACCTTTTTTAGCCCGACGTTTCTGCACCAACAGGGGCCCAAGTTTAGTTTAGCTTTGGTGCTCGACCCTACCGCACATTCGATGCACCAAGGTGCCCGTGTTGCTCGATGCTCCCACACATCGAAGGTGCCGATGGCGTACGAGGCAACCGCACGACCGAGGGCCCAAGGTGCCGGAGGCTCTTATCGTAAAAGGGGAGGGACCGGGACGATTCATTCGTTGTTGGGTGCCGAACATGCAGCGGTATCCGAATTCTACCTCTGGGATTAGGGAGGGACCGAGACGATTCGTTCGTTCGTTGTTGGGTACGTCACATGTTACGATATCTGAGTTCTACCTTTGGGATTTGTGGAGGGACTCGTTGCATCGTTTTGTATATTCCGGGATAACTCACCGGATGTTCGCCGGAATGGCTCACCGGAGCACCGTCGAGATGGATCGTCGGAGCACCGCCGGGAACCTAATCGGTGGTAGGGGGCACCGACGTCCGGGCATGCGATGGGCGTGGGCAGTGCCCTGGATAACCCCTGGTCGCTCAATATCACTTCCCCCCTAAAGAGCTAAAAAAACTTTATCAATGCGCTACCAGGCAACATTCTTTTTTTTGATGAAAAACGACCCAAAAAGGTCACCTCATATTATAGCATCTTTAAAAATACAATTGTGAATTTCCAACGGGTACTCCTCGTTGAAAATCATAAGTACGCTTTTATCATTAGCCATTTTACAAAGAATATTGGTTGCCTTGTTACTAGACCTGGGCACCCAATTAAAATAAAAATAGAAAGCAATCGGCTAAGTCAAAAGACGCCGCATACAAGAACCCATAAGGGTCAAATCAACTTCTCTCTTCTTAAAATGGTTGACCATGCTATACGATCGATTTCAAAGACAACTTTTTCCATCACTTCAAACGAGCAAAATTGATATCGCTTTCAAATGCTTGCATTTGAAAACTTCCACTCGGCACTCTTAGCATTATCCAAGAACCCCATCCGACCGCCAATAACAAAGCCGTTGTGGTTCTCGCCAACATGCCGAAGCTCGCATTTATTGCCTTGAAATGAAGCATCAAAGTTGACCTTTATTACCCCCAACTCGGGTTTGTTCCATCCTCTGTCGACTTCCATGATCGGCAAAGATCGGGCGCTCCAATCAGATTGAAAATCCTAAAATCATGACTAAGGCTTGGATGCTCTCTCCCAAATAAGTCTAGCTTCTTCGCCCACACCCTCGAAGACACGATTATTTCTACTGCTCCAATTGTTCCAAAGAACGGTTAAAAAGTCACCATAGCCGACCATCCAAAACGCGCGATCGCGCCTCTTCGAGCCAATCAATGCGATAAGTGAACTTCTCATTCAAGAACCCGTCGCTCAAATTTCTCCATACTCAAGCACGGCCTTACGCTTTGGGCAATCCCCTCATGGCGTGAATAAGAGTCTCCGCTAACAGCAACATTCATATGTCCGAAACAGGACGGGTTTGAGATGTCCGAAATAGGGACACTTTTTCAGCCTAACGCCGCACCAACAGCGGCCGATCAGGACTTTCGACGCCCGCGACATCCGAGGCACCAAGGTCTTTGATGTTGCTCGATGACCGCACTACACGGGATGGCCTAGGTTGTCGATGGTGCCCGAGGCTCCCGCACATGTCTAGAACGGGGACAGTTTATTTTAGGCCACTTAAACTTAGTATTTTTAATCAAACTTTTTATCGTTGGCCCAAAACAAATACAAAAAGCTTGATGGCATGGCATGGCATCGAGAAAATTGAACAAGTGCCCGAGCAACCAAAGTTGGGAGCCCGCACCGCACCACCACGGCCCCGTTGTGCCATGTTTCCCGAGGTAAATGCACGGCCAAGTGTTTAACTAACTCTTTACACCAAGTCCCCACTGGGATCCGGGGTCGGGACGTGCAAAAGGACGAGGGGATCGGAAGAGCGATGGGGAAGGGACGAATCGAAGCGATAAAGGGTGAATCTCGCAGATCGTGGTGGCGCAAGCCACTACGCCACCACAATACCCCGTCGGCGTATTTAAGTCGCTCGCAGCGATTCTACCCGGCCGCTTCAGAGGGAATTACGTTCAAGGAGGCACCCGCGCTTGTACGCGCGCGTCGGCCGCACCCACGACACGTGCCCTTGGGGCGAGAGGCCCCATCGCGAGTCGGCAATCGGGCGATGGGCGCGCGCCGCTTCTAGCCCGGATTTCGACTTAGAGGCATTCAGTCATAATCGAGCGTGACGGTAACCGCGCACATCGCTTTTTCAACTAGCGCGATGACCAATTGTGCGTAATCAATGGTTCCTCTCGTACTAGGTTGAATTACTATTGTGACGCCGCCATCGTAGAGTAAAACTAACTTTGTCTCACGATGGTCTAAACCTGATCACGCTCCCTATTGGTGGGTGAACAATCCAACACTTGGTGAATTCTCGCTTCACAATGATAGGAAAGAGCCGACATCGAAAGATCAAAAAGCAACGTCGTATGAACGCTTGGGTCGCCACAAGCCGCTTATCCGTGGTAACTTTCCGACACCTCTAGCTTCAAATTCGAGGTCTAAAGGATCGATAGGCCACGCCACGGTTCGATTCGCATCGGAAATCGTAATCAAACGAGCTTTTACCCTTTGTTCCACACGAGATTGATTCTCGTTGAGCTCATCTTAGACACTGCGTTATCTTTTAATGCAGATGTCCGCCTCACCAAACTCCCCACCGACAATGTCTTCATCAGATCTCGCTATTGAAGCCGACCTTGGGTCCAAAAAGAGGGGCCGTGCCCCACCTCCAATTCACGGAATAAGTAAAATAACGTTAAAAATAGTGGTATTTCAATTTCGCCTCGAGAGCTCCCACTTATCCTACACCTCTCAAGTCATTTCACAAAGTCGACTAGAGTCAAGCTTCCAACAGGTCTTCTTTTCCCGCACGATTCTCGCTAAGCCCGCCCTTTGGTCGTGGTTTCCACGGATAGTAGACGGGGACAAGTGGGAATCTCGTTAATCCATTCATACGCGCCACTAATTAGATGACGCAGGTATTTGGCTACCTTAAGAGAGTCATAGTTACTCCCGCCGCTTACCCGCGCTGGTTGAATTTCTTCACTTTGACATTCAGAGCATCGGGGCAAAAATCACATTGCGTGAGTATCCGCAGAGACCATCGCAATGCTTTGTTTTAATTAAATAGTCGATTCCTTGTCCGCATTTCCGCTCGAGTCGATCGTTCGTCGCCGGGAAGGCCCCCAGGAGCTGCTTCGCCCGCCGTCCGTACGCACGTTATGACCGCTCGCCGCGGAGCGGCTGAGCAACGCGCGGCAGCCGATGTGTTCGGGGCCTGGGACCCCATGCCCAAATTTCTCGAGCCAATCCTTTTCCCGAGGTTACGCATCCATTTTGCCGATTTCCTTTGCCTACATTATTCTATTGACCGCAGGTCGTTCACCTTGGAGACCTGATGCGCTTATGAGTATGGACTGGGCGCGGATGGCACTTCGGTCCTCCCGATTTTTAAGAAGCGGCCGGGGCGCACTCAAACACCACGTGACGCGGCGGTGCTCTTTTCGGGCCGACCTACTCCGATCGAGCAAGCTTTGTGGTGGGCGAGGCCATTAAGCGTAAAAGATAACTCTTCTTGAGGCCCCCACCGACGCCTCGGACTCCCTAACATTGGCATCACCGCCGCGCCCGGTTCGTGAATTTTAACCCGATTCTCTTCGGAAGCTCACGACCAACGCGCTTATCGGACGGCTTCCCCCGTCTCTTGCAGATCGACTAACCCATGTGCAAGTGCCGCTCACATGGAACCTTTCCCCTTCGGCCTTCAAAGTTCTCATTTGAATATTTGCTACTACCACCAAGATTCGCATCGACGGCCGCTTCCACCGCTCGCGCTCGGTTTTGAGGCGACCGGCCGCGCCTCCTACTCATCCGGGCACCGCCCCTGCCCCGACGGTCGTATAGGTCGCGCGCTTAAGCCCCATCCATTTTCGGGCTAGTTGATTCGCAGTGAGTTGTTACACACTCCTTAGCGGATTTTGACTTCTATGACCATCGTCCCGCTGCCTTAATCGACCAACACCCTTTGTGGGTTCTAGGTTAGCGTGCGCTAGGCACCGTGAACCCGGCTTTTCGGGTTCATCCCGCATCGCCAGCTTCGCTTACCTAAAATGGCCCACTTGGAGCTCTCGATTCCGTGCTGCTCAACGGCGTACGCGCACCGTCCTACCTATTTAAAGTTTGAGAATAGGTCGAGTTCGTTGCGCCCCGATGCCTCTAATCATTGGCTTTACCGATAGAACTCGCTAAGGGCTCTAGCTATCCCGAGGGAAACTTCGGAGGGAACCAGCTACTAGACGATTCGATTAGTCTTTCGCCCTATACCCAAGTCGATTTAACGATTTGCGTCATCGCCAAGATCGCGCCTCCACGTAGTTTCTCCTTCGCCCCACTCTGCATAGTTCACCATCTTTCGGGTCCCGACCGGCATGCTCACTCGAACCCTTCTCGTAAGATCAAGGTCGGTCATGGCGGTGCATCCGCGAGGATCCGCCAATCGCCTTCCTTGCGCCTTACGGGTTTCTAGCCCGTTCGCTGACTCGCATACATGTCGGACTTGGTTCGTGTTTCAAGACGGGCCGAATGGGTAGCTCAGAGGGTCGACGCCCGAGCACGAGGGTGCGCAACACGCCGAGATTCGGCGCGCGGCGGGTCCCACGATCGAGGTTACGACGCCTCACAGCGTATCAAAGGCCCGGCGCTCGGTCGCCGCCACGACCGCGCCGGTCCACGCCCCAGCCGATCGGCGGACCGGCTCTTCGCTGTTCCACATCCGACCTGGGGTGCATCGGCCGCCCCCATCCGCATCCTCCCGATAATTTCAAGCACTCTTTGACTCTCTTTTCAAAGTCCTTTTCATTTTTCTCTCGCGGTACTTGTTCTCTATCGCCTCTCTCACCCGTATTTAGCCTTGGGATGCAATTTACCTCCGATTAGGGTCGCATTCCCAAACAACTCGACTCAGAGACGGCGCCGTGGTGCGATTGTGGTCCGGGCATGACGGGCTCTCACCCTCTCCGCCCTCTTCAGGGACTTGGGTTCGCTTCACGAGGACGCCGACTACAATTCGATCGCCGATGGCGCTTGATTCTCAAGTTGGGATTTTCCGATTCGCACGCCATTGCTAAGGGAATCCCGTAAGTTTCTTTTCCTCCGCTTATTGATATGCTTAAACTCGTGGGTAATCCCGCCGACTGGTCGCGATGCGAGCACCGCCCTTGCGCGATGCCGAAAGGGTTCAAGGGTCTCGATCGAAGAACGCACGCGACTCCTAACGAGGTTGCTTACATGATACTACCGGATGGTCGCGACGATGTTACCGCGAGGACTCGAATTTTGGCAAACCTGGTCGTGGAGTGCACGGAGGCCAATTTCCACCAGCGGTCCAATCGAGGCCCGAGGGCCTGTGGTTGGATGGGGGGCGACGAGCGCGTGACACCCAGCAGACGTGCCCTCGCCCTAATGGCTTGGGGCGAACTTGCATTCAAAGACTCGATGGTTCACGAATTCGCAATTCACACCAAGTATCGCATTTCGCCACGCTCTTCATCGATCGCGAGAGCCGAGATATTCGTTGTTTAGATTCGCTCGTATATTTTGCGACAAGAGAACAAAATCACTAAAGCACCGACATCGCGAACGGCATGCGGCTGTAAGACGTGCCTCTTTTTCTTTTTCGATTCTCCAGCGCGATTCGCTCGGGGTTTATTCGCTTTGCCTCGAAGATGTTGATCTTGACATCTCACCCCACCCGATGGACAAAGGGACGACGAGACCGACTACTCCCGACGCGGGGTGGCGAGAGGCGTGGATGCGCCGCATTTCACCTCTGGTGTTGTTTACAATGCGCTTATGCGGGTCGCTCGCTGGCGTGTTTCGACAATGATCCTTCCGCAGTTCACCTACACGAAACCTTGTTACGACTTCTCCTTCCTCTAAATGATAAGGTTCAGCTGGACTTCTCGCGACGCTAAGGGCGAACCGCCCACGCCATCGCGATCCAACACTTCACGGACCATTCATGGTAGAAGCGGCGCGTGTGTACAAAGGGCGTGGGACGTAGTCAACGCAAGTCGATGACTCGCGCTAACTAGGAATTCCTCGTTGAAGACCAACAATTGCAATGATCTATCCCCATCACGATGAAATTTCAAATATTACCCAGCCTATCGGCCAAGGCTATAGACTCGTTGAATACATCAGTAGCGCACGCGCGCCCCGGGAACATCTAAGGGCATCACACTCCGTTATTGCCTCAAACTTCCTTGGCCTAAAAGGCCATAGTCCCTCTAAGAGCTAGCCACGGAGGATCACCTCCGTGTAGCTAGTTAGCGAGCTAAGGTCTCGTTAGGCAATGGAATTAACCAAACAAATCGCCTCCACCAACTAAGAACGGCCATGCACCACCACCCATAGAATCAAGAAAGAGCTCTCACCTGCATTCAATCCTTACTATGTCCGACTCGGTAAGTTTCCCGTGTTGAGTCAAATTAAGCCGCTTGTGCTCCACTCCCGTGGTGCCCTTCCGTCAATTCCTTTAAGTTTCAGCCTTGCGACCATACTCCCAGGAACCCAAAGACTTTGATTTCTCATAAGGTGCCTGGGCGGAGTCCTAAAAGTAACATCCGCCGATCCTCGGTCCAAGATCGTTTATGGTTGAGACTAGGACGGTATCCGATCGCCTTTGAGCCCCCAACTTTCATTCTTGATTAATGAAAACATCCTTGGCAAATGCTTTTCGCAGCTTGTTCGCTCTTCATAAATCCAAGAATTTCACCTCCGACTATGAAATACGAATGCCCCCGATCGTTCTCGTTAATCATTACTCCGATCCTCGAAGGCCAACACAATAGGATCGAAATCCTATGATGTTATCCCATGCCTATGATGTTATCAATGCGCTACCAGTGCAACATTCATATGTCCTAAACAGGGATGTTTCTGGATGTCCAAACGAGGACACTTTTTTAGCCCAACGCTTTCGCACTCAAACAGGGCCGATCAGGCTCAACGCCCCAAGACATCCGAGGCACCAAGGCAGCCGATGTTGCTCGATGACCTTCGCACCACTGGATGGCCTAGGTTGCCGATGGTGCCCGAGGCTCTCGCACATGTCTGGAACAGGGACAGTTTATTTTAGGCCACTTACACTTAGTATTTTTAACTGAAATTTTTACTGTTGGCCCAAAACAAATACAATAAGCTTGATGGCATGGCATGGCATGGCATGGCATGGCATGGCATGGCAGAAAATTGAACAAGTGCCCGGAGCCACCAAAAGTTGGGAGCCCGCACCCGCACCACTACGGCCCCCGTTGTGCCATGTTTCCCGAGGTAAGTGCATGGCCAAGTGTTTAACTAACTCCTTACACCAAGTCCCCACCTGGGACTTCTGGTCGGGACATGCAAAAGGACGAGGGGATCGGAAGGCGATGGGGGAGGGACGAATCAAGGCGACAAAGGGCTGAATCTTAGTGGATCGTGGCAAAGCAGGCCACTCGCCACTTACAATACCCCGTCGCAGTATTTAGAGTCGCTCAAGAAGGATTCTTGTAACACCCCAAACCCTACCCAAACATTACGAATCGAATTTGGTATGCTACTTGAGGAAAAACCTTTGAAAATCCCTTTTAAGTCGTTTTAAATTTTGATAAAAGATATTGTTTTGATTTAAAACAGTTGAGGTGTTATGAAGAAAGCATTACTTAATGTCGTTTAAAATATACTAAGTTAGGTTGTTACAGGTTTCAAGTGTAATTGATGGCACAATAAAACATTTTACGAATTAATTTGAGAAAAACATGTGTACCCATTTTAATATCATAAAATAGTTAAGCAATTTATCAAAACATAAAATAATCCAAGTGCAAATTTTAGGAGGCCTTATTACATATTAAACAAAATAAATCAAACCCATATTAAAATAAAAATAGTTCCAAATCCACCTAGTCCATATTTTCATTGCATGGCCGCTTCGAGTTCATCCGGCTCCTTATCCGCAACTACGAGTCACACGAAAATGTTAAAGGAAAAGGTGAGTCATCAAGACCAATGTGTAACCCTTTTTCCGGTTTAATGTAACATCATACACAAATCATAATTAATTTAATATGCACAAGTTTAATATGCACCCAACCTAGCCATCCGCACGCCTTTCTACCCCGTGTGGTACCAAACCACCGGTGGTGCTAAACCACCGTGACGATAGTCACGTAAATCCGCCAATATTGTGGTACTAAACCACCGGTGACCTGGAAGTCACAATCAAATGATGGGGCCAACCCATCGTGTGATACCAAATCACCGCGCGCCAATCCCATACCTCAAATGTGGGGCCAACCCACGGTGGTACTAAGCCACGTGGACGAGACGCTATGAGGTGCCAAACCTCCGTGACCGTAGTCACAATGTGTTACTAAAACAACGGTGTCCGCTGCGACACGAATATCACCGCCTTCTCCACTCATAAAACCCACATCAATCAATGATAGTTACTTAAATCATGCCAACATACTCATTTAGCAACATATATAGGATTTACCAATAATCATTTATAAGTCACATATACCAAATATGTCATGCTTCCCAAAAGCATCAAATAGCAAATCATATTGTCAAGGACTTACTGAAGCCTTGCTATACCTTTATGGTATTAAACTCAAATCTACACAAATCCGATTAGCATACACATAATACTTTGCACGTTAATTAATTATAAAGTGTGTATGTACACACCGTACCAACGATAATCTAAATCCCTAAGGAGACAATCGCCACACAAGTTTCCCTTGCCCTAATCGCGCTTCGAAGTACTAACTCACGCAATCGGTACGCCGCTAAATCGCTTCACTTCCTACAATCAGCAACCATTAATATAATAGCCTTCGCTTTTGAATAATCAAAAGAATAATCCCTTAAAATAAATCCTTACCACCTTCAATATTCGACCAAGATACTTATAAATGGAAGAAGAGAGTTTCGCACACCCAAAGGAGTATATTTGGCTAATAAAGAAATTATTGAGAAGAAAGGAGAAATAGGATTCGGTTTTGAGAAGAAAAGAAAAGTAGTAGATGAAAGATAATGGTGTAGGAGATTCTGGCCAAAGTTTAGAGAAAGAAAGAATGGTTTTTGGTTTTGATAAAATTTGAAAAGAGAATGAAAAAGAATTGATCAAAGGAAGAAAAAGAGAAATGGAAGAAATGATATTCGGTCACTACAAACTTTACTAAAGAAGAAAATGCACAAGATGCAAAAATGTAGTTTGGTTCAAAAGACAAATGAGAGAAAGAAAGTGGTATTTTGTTTCCAACAAAATGAAGTTGTCATCAAAAGAAATATTTTGCACCAAAAGTACTCCTATACATTCTGGCAAAGATGAGAGCTTTTTGAGAGGAAAAAAACACAAAATGATGCACAAAACAAAAGGTTGGTCAACATCCTCCAAGCTACCTACCAAAATTCGCCACTCCCCTAGCCTTACATGCCGCCCACATTCATGCATTAAGGCATAGGATTTCTTTCCAAAACATCCCCACTTTCCATGCCTTTGTCCCCTCATTATACCATAAACTCAAGATTCTTATCCCTATCTTCAAGCTTTCCATAACAAATTTTCAACTTACTAAAAGGAATAGTCCAACCTATCATAAATAAGTTTGACCGATCCATCAATGCAAGGATTCAAAAAATAAACCTTCAAAATGTTAAACATGCTACTAACCTCTAACCCCAAGCTATAAGTTCAAACACCATAACCACTTTGCCACCAATTCCTCATGTGCTTTAATTAACACTTAAATTAACTTAAGTGCTAAGCTCACTTAATCCACTTCATTAAATAAACCATACAAAAATTTATTCTACTAAACCGAACCTACTCAAAGTCCATAATTAAGCCTTACCACACCACAATTAATAACACAAAAGTTCAAACACATGAAAATAATTCAATCACAAATAGCCCCGATTTCAAGATGTTACAATTCTACTCTCTTAAAATAATTTCGACCTTTAAATTACACGATCGTAAAAGATGGGGTATCATTGTCAGATCACATTCTCGGGTTCCCGTCGCCGCTTCCTCCGCACTCATGGTTTCGCCATAATACTTTCACCAAAGGTATCGACTTCCTACACGAACCTTGACATCACGATCTAAGATCCGAAGCGCTCCTCCTCGAAAGATAAGTCCGACTAACCTCAATCCCGCCACAGCACAACGCATGATGGATCGGACCGAGCATCGCCTAAGCATTGGCACATGGAAGACGCCGTGAATTTGCCTTAACTCTACCGGCAACTCGAGCCGATAAGCTACCGGCCCCACTCGCCTCAACATCAGATATGGCCCAATGAACCTAGGGCTTAGCTTCCTTTTTCCTAAATCGCAACACTTTCTTCCAAGGCGACACCTTCAGAAAGACTTTATCTCCTACCTCGTATTCCATTTCTTTGCGCTTGAGGTCGGCATAAGACTTTTGCCTATCTGATGCCTCCTTGAGACGAGTCCGGATTAACTTAACTTTATCTTCAGTTTCCGCTACCAAATCTGGACCCAAGACATGTCGCTCCTTTAATTCCGTCCAACACGTAGGAGTACGGCACTTCCGTCCATACAGTGCCTCGAATGGTGCCATTTGAATGCTCGCTTGATAACTGTTGTTATAAGCTTAATTCCGCCAATGGTAGATACTCTTCCCAACTACCATCAAATCCAAAACGCAACCTCTCAAAGATATCTTCTAAAATCAGATCACTCTTTTCCGATTGTCCGCCACTTACGGTGAAAAGTCAGTGGTCAAGTCCAATCTCGCTCCCAAGGCCCGATGCAAAGCTCTCCAAAACCTTGATGTAAACTCCTGATCCCTATCCGAGATAATCGACATCGCACACCATGCAATCTTACTATCTCGGCTACATATAGCTTTGCTAGCTTCCGCTTAATAATCTACCCTCATCGGTATGAAATGCACCGACTTAGTTAGTCGATCCACAATTACCCAAACCGAAGTTCTTTCTTACTAGGCGTGAGGGTAATCCACCGACAAAATCCATAGTGATCCTCTCCCATTTCCATCGAGGAATCTTCACCGGTTGGAGTAACCCCTGATGGCAAACCGATGTTCAAATTTTTAACTCATCGACACGTCAGACACTTACCTACGCAATTCAGTTATTCTCACGCTTAACCTGTGCCACCAAAATCGCTCCCGCAAATCTCCATACATCTTGCTACCTCCCGATGCATAGCGATGGGTCTGCTATGTGCATCTTGGAGAATTCTTTGCCTCAACTCCACATCTTTCGGCATACAAGCTGCGCCTTGAAAACATAACACTCCCTCGTCATTACAAACTGCACTCTTTCCAAACCACCGCCTTGAACTTGCAACCTCCTTGCATTTAAACCTGTCATCCACCAACCGCTTTTCCTTAATCTCTCGATCCAAGTCGGTTTAACTTGCGCTTCGCAAAAGACTTCCGCTGCCGATAGATTGAGATGAGCAAACATCGCTCTTAAGTCCTGCATCACGCACTTTTCGGCTCAAGGCATCAGCCACCACGCTCGCCTTACCCGGATGGTACTCAATCGAACAAATGAGTCTTTAACAGCTCAATCCACCGACGCCGCTCAAATTCAAATCCTTCTAAGTCAAAAGATACCTCAAACTTTTATGATCCGTAGACTATTGACTTTTCCCCATACAAGTAATGCCGCCATATTTTCAAGTTTAAAACTATCGCCGCTAACTCCAAGTCGTGGCGTTGATAGTTAACCTCATGCAGTATTAGTCGCCACGGACGCGATAGGCCACTACCTTCCCTTCTTAGATCAATACGCATCCCAAAACCCAGCATGGGACGCGCCACAAGAAACCGCAAACAACTTTCCCCCTCAGTCGTACTCAAAATCTGAGCTTCCGTCAAAATCTTCCTTAGCTTGTCAAAACTTTCTTGTTGCTTCTCCGACCATACAAATGGAACTCCCTTTCTTAACAACTTAGTCAACGGGCGCCGCGATTAAAGAGAATCCTTCCACAAACCTCCGATAATATCCTCGCTGCACCCAAAAGCTTTGAATTTCTACCATCGACCTAGTGGGGTTTCCAATCCAACACCGCTTCCACCTTGCAGGATCTACTCTAATCCCTTCCCACGACACCACATGACCTAAGAAAGCCACCTCTAAGCCAAAATTCACACTTATCAATTTGGCATATAACCGCTTCTCTCTCGAGAGATTGTAGAACTATACGCAAATGCATGTCATGTTCCTTCTCCGTCCTTTGAGTAAAACCAATATGTCGTCTATAAACACCACGACAAATTGATCCAAGTATCAATAAACACTCTATTCATTAAGTCTATGAATGTGGTGCATTAGTCAACCCAAAAGGCATCACCAAAAACTCGTAATGCCCATACCTTGTTCTAATGCCGCTCTTGTGCACATCAACCCTCTTTCACCTTGAGTTGATGATATCCCGACCTAAGATCTATCTTCGAAAATATCGATGCACCCTTCAGCTTGGTCAAACAAGTCATCAACTGAGGCAAGCGGATACCTGCTTCTTGATCGTTAACTTGTTCAATTGGCGAGTCGATACACATCCGCATTGAACCATCCTTCTTCCTAACAAACAACACAGTGTGCTCCCCACTTTGAGATATACTTGGTCGGATAAATCCTCGGTCCAAAAGCTCCCGAATTTGAGCCTTCACCCCACCAATTCCTTTGGTGCCATTCGGTAAGGTGCTATTGACACAGTGCCATTCGGGTAGCAAGTCTATACCAAATTCAACTTCCCGATCCGAGGCAGACTCGAAGTTCTTCTCTGGGAACACATCAATTCCCATCGTTTCTGACCTTCTCAACCACGACTTAGCTTCCAAAGCACAAATTCGAACCAAAAACGCCGCAACCTTTCCGACCATCTTTTCAAATTTTTCAACGCAGATATTACATTAGATAGGTAATCTCTTCTATTACCTATCATGACCACTTCATCACCCTCACCATCTTAAGAACCATGCGCTTAGCTGCACAAATCAACCTTGTCCGATACTTAACCAACCACCCATACCAAGGATCAAATCAAACTCTCCAAACTGGGCAGCTCCATCGATCCCACAAACACGACCCTTGAGTTCTAAAGGTACATCTCTATATAGCTTATTAACAACTACAGAGTGACCTAAATGACTAATTGCAAACCATCTCCCTAGATAGCAAATCCTCAAGTCTAAGTTCATAGTCTCTACCACACTACTAGCAACGTATGAATGTGTCGAACCCACATCAATCAAAGCAAAGATATGGAACACCAAAGATTAAGAACGCATTCTGCTATAACGTCCGGTGCAAGGCCACCTTCCTCTCGACGCTCACCGCGATAGACTCAGACCAGCCGCTTTACTTATCTTCGCTCGCATCGCCCCAAATTCCGCGACTTCGATTAGATCCATTTCCTCCTCTACCATTACCACGGACCCTCCGTGGTGGTCCTACATTCCTAGCCCCGAGCACCTGCTCGACTCCTCCGACCGATTCTTGGCTAACTTCCGAGGACAATCCTTACACGGTGGTCCAAAGACCCACATTCAAAGCAACCCTTCTCACCGGTCCAACAACCTCCAATGCGATTTGCCACGCTGTGATTACAAGAGCGGGAGCTTGCCGTTCGGTTAGCGTCATGGGCCTTCCTCGCTCGATTCGCCACTCGCTTCACCCTTTTCCTCAACATTACCACCCGATCCAGACGACTCCAAATCCTTTTTCGCTTGTTCCTATTATAGTTCTCGCCTCACTGACTTTTGAACTTTTCGACTACCTTCGCTTTTCCACCAAGACAAAGAACTCACGCCTCGCTGCTGAGCAATCAAAGAACCTTAACTCATCCTTTAAGTCCGCTTTCAAAGCGGGGACACAACGATCATGCCCGCTGACACTATACCCCGAGCATAGCGGCTCAACCTCAAGAATTCGCCTATACTCCGACATGCACTTATTTCCTTGTACTCAACCCCAGAAAGCTTTCCTGCTCTGCATCAATGTAGCTTGTGCTCACATACTTCTTCCTGATAAGCAAGCTTTGAAGTATTCCCAAGTCGATCATCCGTAGCACCATCTCGAATCGTGAGCCACCATCGATATGACTCATCCTGAGGCGACACCGCCTCTTTCGCTTTCTCCTCATTGGCCGATCTATCTCATCCATGATTCTTTCTGTCGATTCTAGCCAATACTCACCAGCATTGGGCGCCATACCTCCGACACACTCTGAAAATTCAGCCCTCACGCTAGCTCGAAGTCTCTCAGTACCGACTTCTGAGCTCCTCCACCTCCACCCATTCCAGCCTACTCTCTAGAACCCACAAGATCGCCAGACACTACATCACATCACCCGCCCGATCCTCGCCTCTCCTCCAAAGGTTGGGGTGGTGGTATGGGTGGACCTCATTCTCGTGATCCCCGACCGATCCGATGTGCTCCCGACATCATCATCCTACTCCCTTCCAAGGCCCACGACATTCGGGCCACGCCCTCTAAAGCTCATTCTAACTATCGCGCTTTAATCTTATTAGGAAATTTTTATGAATTAGTACATGTTTCACTTGGTTATCCGCGAAGAAATTTTATGAAAAGAATTTAATAGAGATTCTTTCGATCAATCAAAGTTTTAAGTCTTCTGGTTCTAATTTACATAGAAAAGTACATCCATTCCTATACCTTTCATACCTATGCACTCTCTTCGCATTATCGGTCGCTTCTTATCCTGTGGTTTTTCGTAATTTTGCCACTAGGGAAATTTCTCAAAGAATTTTGTAAGTTGAAGAATATTTTGAAAATTTTCCGAAAGTAATTTTTTGTCGCTATTGAAATGAGTATCATAACGATTTTTAAAACTTAGAGCTTTCTACAAAATGGGTTAATCCCTTTGGGTTTTATTTAACGTGGTTTATTTCTATGATCGAGTCCTCTTGGTTAGGGTGAACCTGTTACGCACTGTAGGAATCCCGCCAAGAGGAGGTGAGTCACGAGGACCGCTTGCAAATACTAAGCTCTTCCCGGGATCCAATCCTTAGACATGCGCACTAAGGTTACCACACCCTAACCTCTGGGCGACTTGGTCACGGGTTGGTTTTAATTAGGCCATTAAAGTCTTATGAGTTTTGTTGGGGTGGACTAGTCCTAAGGTTCAACACCTATCACACTAACTACGCTCCCTACTTACCCTTCTATAATAATAATCCATACAAAAAGTTACAGAGGTACTTACCCGAGCGGATCTGCAGGCCTGAGACCTATGCACATGCTTATTCAAACCAAAATATTTCAAATAGACCTCACTAAACATTTTGGGGCCTTGGTCCCACAATGAGCTTTGAACTTGGCTCGATATCAATTTGTAACACCCCAAACCCGCCCAAACATTACGACCAGGAATTTGGTATGCTACGGAGGAAAAACCTTGGAAAATCCCTTTAAGTCGTTTTAAATTTTGATAAAAGATATTGTTTTGATTTAAAACAATTGAGGTGTTATGAAGAAAGCATTACTTAATGTCGCTTAAAATATACTAAGTTAGGTTGTTATAGCTTCAAGTGTACCCGATGGCACAATAAAACATTTTTACTTAATTAATTTGAGAAAATATGTGTACCCATTTTAATATCATAAAATAGTTAAGCAATTTATCAAAACATAAAATAATCCAAGTGCAAATTTTAGGAGGCCTTATTACATATTAAACAAAATAAATCAAACCCATATTAAAATAAAATAGTTCCAAATCCACCTAGTCCATATTTTCATTGCATGGCCGCTTTCAATTCATCCGGCCTCTTATCCGCAAACTCACGAAAGTCAATTGAAAATGTTAAAGGAAAAGGTGAGTCATCAAGACCCAATGTGTAACCTTTTTCCCGCATTAATGTAACATCATACACAAATCATAATTAATTTAATATGCACAAGTTTAATATGCACCTAACCTAGCCATCCAGACGCCTTTCTCTCTACCGTGGTGGTACTAAACCACTGGTGGTGCTAAACCACCGTGACGATAGTCACGAAACTGGCCAATATTGTGGTACCAAACCACCGTGACCGAATTATAATCAAATGATGGGCCAACCCATCGTGGTGATACCAAATCACTAGCTAATCCTATATCCTCAAATGTGGAGCCAACCCACTGCGGGTACTAAGCCACAGTGGACGACGCTATGAGGTGCCAAACCTCGAGGTGCTAAACCTCCGTGACCTGAGTCACAATATGTTACTAAAACAATCGTGTCCGCTTCGACACAAATATCACGCCCCTCCACTCATAAAACCCACATCAATCAATGATAGTTAACAAATCATGCCAACATACTCATTTAGCAAAACATATATAGGATTTACCAATAATCATTTATAAGTCATAGCATATACCAAATATGTCATGCTTCCCAAAAGCATCAAATAGCAAATCATATTATCAAGGACTTACTCAAGCCTTCTGCTATACTTTTTATGGTATTAAACTCAAATCTACACAAACTGATTAGCATACACATAATACTTTGCACGTTAATTAATTATAAGGTGTGTATGTACACACCTGGTCACCAACCGATAATCTAAATACCTAAGGAGACAATCGCCACACAAGTTTCCTTGCCCTAATCGCTTCGAGTACTAATCTGACACACGGCAAGTACGAACCGCTTCACTTCCTACAACTCCAAGCAACCATTAATATAATAGCCTTCGGCTTTTGAATAATCAAAAGAATAATCCCTTAAAATAAATCCTTACCACCTTCAATATTCACTCAAGATACTTTAAATGGAAGAAGAGAGTTTCTGCACACCCAAAGGAGTATATTTTGGCTAATAAAGAAATTATTGAGAAGAAAGGAGAAATAGGGATCTGGTTTTGAGAAGAAAAGAAAAGTAGTAGATGAAAGATAATGGTGTAGGAGATTCAAGTCAAAGTTTAGAGAAAGAAAGAATGGTTTTTGGTTTGATAAAATTTGAAAAGAGAATGAAAAAGAATTGATCAAAGGAAGAAAAAGAGAAATGGAAGAAATGATATTGCCTATTACCACAAACTTTACTAAAGAAGAAAATGCACAAGATGCAAAATGTAGTTTGTCTAAAAGACAAATGAGAGAAAGAAAGTGGCATTTTGTTTCCAACAAAATGAAGTTGTCATCAAAAGAAATATTTTTGCACCAAAAGTACCCTATACATTCGCATAAAGATGAGAGCTTTTTGGAGAGGAAAACAAACACAAAATGATGCACAAAACAAAAGGTTGGTCAACATCCTCCAAGCTACCTACAGGGAAAAATTCGCCACTCCCCTAGCCTTACATGCCGTCCACATTCATGCATTAAGGCAGGATTTCTTTCCAAAACATCCCCACTTTCCATGCCTTTGTCCCTCGTTTATACCATAAACTCAAGATTCTTATCCCTATCTTCAAGCTTTCATAACAAATTTTCAACTTACTAAAAGGAATAGTCCAACCTATCATAAATAAGGTTTAACTTCATCATCAATACCCAAGATTGTCAAAAATAAACCTTAAGAGTATTTAGCATCTTTATAGACTACAACTGACTAAGTTTCCAACACCATGGCACATGCCACGCACCTCTCCTTGTGCTTAATTAACACTTTGCTCAGAATTGGCAGTAGTGCTAAACCTACTTAATCACTTACTACAAATAAACTATACACAAGAAATAAGTCTTACTAACTAAACAGAGATCACCTGAAGTCTCATATACTGCTTCCTCACAATGTAACACCAACAAAGTCAAACAGAAAAATAATTCAATCAGCCTGGATGCAGCATTTCGCCACACGCGCTCGGTGGAAATTCACGTCTGCGCGCGCGCATTGATGGCCGCACTCATACCTGCGCGCCCGAGGAGCCTCAGTCGCGCGCTTTGAGTCAGGATGCAGATCATGTCGTCGGATCGACCAGGGGCGGATGATTCAGCGGTGGGCCCCATGCATATTATCCGCGCAGACGCATCGCTTTTCCCAAATCCAGCCGATGATGACCCGGTTATGCAATCATCGGTCGTAGTGGTTGAATTGCACACAGGCCATGATGGTTAAACTACATCCGTAAACAGGTGTCTGACTCTCTGCCACATTGGCAGGGGTGAAGCGATCAGCTAGTAGAGTTTCATGATAGGTGCTGAGCCAGCGCCGATGAATCAAAAATGCTTGGGCCTATGAATGGCAGCTGCCATGCAGTTATCGTAGCACTGATAATTCTGAGCCTGGAATTCAAGTTAGTACAAAGGATGAACGGCCGCAGTTCCGTGTGCGCGCGGAATCGAGAATGAGAATCGACCAGCGCGGTTTTTACCGCTGTTTCCACATGGTGATTCTGTTCGCTGCATCTTTAGGACACTGGGTTATCTTTATAGATACGCGCATTCTTCAAATTTCCTCTCCACTGACAATGTCTTTCTCGCTTCCCTGCCGATGCCGGCGTCAGTCCCTCGTCCCAAAAAGCAGGCCGTATCTCCGCTCCATCCACGAATAGAGTAAAATAATGTTAAAGTAGTGTATTTTCACCACGAGGCTCATTCCTTATCTACCCTCAGTCATTTACACAAGAAGTGACCAGTAGAGTTAAGCTTCAGCAAAGGGTCTTTCTTTAGCGTGCGGCCTTGTCTTCCTTTGGCTGTGGTTGCTTGAGCGGGGGGAATCTAGTTAATCCATTCATGCCCATCCACTGAGTGAAATTGGATAATACTTGAGGCATTTGGCTGCATAAGAGAGTCATAATCCACGTCCAGCGTGTGTAGTTGCTGTTAATTTCTTCGCTTGGACATTGCAGTCCGGTAAATCACGCATCATGAAGGAACCATCGCATTTATGCTTTTGTCTTCAATTAATTGGCGCACACAGTTCCCCTGTAAAGTATCAATTAAAAGCATTGCCTATCGGAAGGCTCTCAGGGAGCTTATTCAGTGCATCCACAGGCTGACATCACGCCGCCGCATGAGGAGGAGCGAAAGGAAGTTGCGCTGCGTGCAGAATATGCACGGTGGCGGCGGGTTCGGGATCGGGACCCGGTGTAAAATGTTCCTGGGCAGCTAATCCTTCCGAGGTCGAGTCCCGAGGTTACCGGAATCCATCCATTTGCTGGCTTCCGTGCTTATTATTCAGATTTGGACGGTGATCCGTCACCAAATCGGGTGCTGAGCGGATGCTAGCGCGAGTGGTACTGGGCTGGTGGACGGCACGGCTTTTCGTCCTCTCTCTTTGTTTTCGCGCTGAGTGCCACGGACACGTCACGGTCGTCATGCTTTTTCGCTAGCCCCCGCCGTGAGGCTTATCAGCGGCAGCTGCGCAAGCGCAAAGATAACTCTTCCTGAGGCCTGTGGCTCGGACTACAATGTTGCCATCCATGTCGCGTTCATTTAACGATTCCCTCAAGCTCAGCGAGCATGTCTCGACGTCGTAGCCATCCAATTAATACCACTTCTCATATAGCGTGTCAAGTCCATTATTAGTATCTAGCACCCGCCAGGCCACTAATTTCAACAATATCATTGTCAATGCAATACCTAAATTGATAAGTTTGATGGTTTAGTTGATCAGTCAATTCGTCTCATCCCTATTACCATAATTTATTCAGTAATAATTGTTTAATTGATTATTGATAATAGTACAATGGTTATAATAAGATACAGTGAGCTAACAACATTGTATTAAAGATGTGCTTTATATTAATATATTATTATATAACCATTTGACATTATTCTAGCTGTTGCAAACTTTTTACACTAAATCTTTACATTCACTATCATTTTTGTGAAATGGTATGGTGTTAATGTTGTCGCTCAAATAATATTCAATAATTGTATGAGTAAAGATCAAATCAATATAATAAAATTTAGTATAATTAGGAAATATTATAATATTTATGGAACCTTTCCCCTCCGGCGCCTTTTCAAAGTTCGGCCCCATATTTGAATATTTGCTACTACCACATGCGCGCGCCAGCCTTTCCCGTTCCGCCGGCCTACTGCGTGGCTTCATGACGACGCCCCGGCGACGCGCTTCCTTCCCTGCCGGCCTGGCCCTTGCCGCGCAAATGATGATGGTAGATAGTGCTCGCGGCGGCAAACGCGCCATCCATTTTTTCGGGTTAATCAGGTGTGGTGAGTTGTTACACACTCATGTGTAATTTAAGCCATTGCGACTTCCGCGACCACCCGTCTCACTTGCATGTGTCTGTATCACCGCATGGGTTCGTGTTAAGAAGGATTGGGCTGAAGCAAGCGCGTATTTGGCGTTCCATCCGCCATAGGATCTGCCACAAAAAATGCGCGAAGCTCTCCGATCTCCGTGTTTCAGAAGGCGGCGTAGTCATATTAGAATTCTCGAGAAATAGTTCCAGGGCATTGCAGTACCCTCGATACCTCTCAATCATCTTGGATTTACGTCGGAACTGCTAAGTGCTCGACTTATCACCGGAGAAAACTGGCCGGAGGGAAAATAAACGGGACAGGTCTTTATGCTTCCTCATACATTGGGGGCCAAGTGGGGCAAGCGATCTAACGACGGCAGACTGCCCGCGAGCGTTTCACAAGAGTTTTCCTCAGCCCTTATTTACCTGGCATAGATTCACCATCTTTCCGTCCGTGGGCATGTCCTTCACTTTCGCAGGAAGATCAAAAGGCTGGTCGATTGCCGGTCGAGGACTCGGCGTGGATCCTTCGGGCCTTACGCCAATTTTCTTAGCCGGGTGCTCATCTCGTAATGGTGGCCTTCGCAAGACAGTTTCAACGACCAATGAAATCAAGACGATAGGGGTCTGAAGTACGGCATAGAGAATCTTTGAATGGCGGTCATGCTATGACGATGTCCCTCCGGAGGCGTATTACAAGAATCATCGGTGTGGCATTTATCAGGTCATATCAGGGGAAGCTGTCGCTGTCCAGTGTCATGTCCTTACAGCGTCTTCCACATCCACCATGCCGTCGCAGCCCCATCCACGGTGTCCAGCTTATTGATATGCTTAAACTTCGGCCGGGTAATCCCTGCGACACGACTGGGTCGCGATGCGCGAGCACCGATCCTTGCGATGCGAAAGGTTCAAGGGTCTCGATCGGACGAACGCACGCGACTCCTAACGGTTGCTTACGATTACCACCGATGGTCGCGACGATGATGCCGCGATGATGCCTCGAATTTAGAGCCAACCGGCGGGCCGTGTGAGCGCACGGTAGGCCAATTTTTGCCCGCAGTCCGACCGAGGCCCGAGGGCTCAGGGTTGGATGGGGGTGATGATGCGTGACACCCAAGCAGACGTGCCCTCGGCCTAATGGCTTGGGGTGCAACTTGCGTTCAAAGACTCGATGGTTCACGGGACTCTGTAATTCACACCAAGTATCGCATTTTGCTATGTTCTTCATCGATGCGAGAGCCGAGATATCCGTTGCCAAGAGTCGTTCTGTATATTTTGCGATAAGAGAACAACATCACTAAAGCAACGACACGCGCGAGCGGTGCGCACGTAAGACGTGCCCCTTTTTTTTGTTTCGATTCCTTGGCGCGATTCGCGCCGGGGGTTTGTTCATTTTTCCTCGAAGAGGTTGATCTTGACATCTCACCCCACCCGATGGGCAAAGGGACGACGAGACCAATCGCTCCGAGACGCGGGGTAGCGAGAGGCGTGGATGCGCCTGCACCACCTCCGGTGTTGTTTACAACGCGTCAGCGGGTCGCTCGCCAGGCGTGTTTTGACAATGATCCTTCCGCAGTTCACCTACGGAAACCTTGTTACGACTTCTCCTTCCTCTAAATGATAAGGTTCAGTGGACTTCTCGCGACGTCGTGGGCAGCGAACCGCCCACGTCGCTGCGATCTGAACACTTTACTGGACCATTCAATTGGTAAGAGCGACGGGCGGTGTGTACAAAGGGCAGGGACGTAGTCAACGCGAGCTGATGACTCGCGCTTACTAGGAATTCCTCGTTGAAGACCAACAATTGCAATGATCTATCCCCATCACGATGAAATTTCAAAGATTACCCGAGCACGCTTCGGCCAAGGCTATAGACTCGTTGAATACATCACATTAAGCGCGCGCGCCCGAGAACATCTAAGGGCATCACAGACCTATTATTGCCTCAAACTTCCTTGGCCTAAAAGGCCATAGTCCCTCTAAGAAGCTAGCCACGGAGGATCACCTCTATGTAGCTAGTTAGCAGGCTGAGGTCTCGTTTGTTAACAGAATTAACCTGCACAAATCGCTCCACCAACTAAGAACGGCCATGCACCACCACCCATAGAATCAAGAAAGAGCTCTCATCTGTCAATCCTTACTATGTCCGGACTGGTAAGTTTCCCGTGTTGAGTCAAATTAAGCCGCGAGCTCCACTCCTAGTGGTGCCCTTCCGTCAATTCCTTTAAGTTTCAGCCTTGCGACCATACTCCCCGAACCCAAAGACTTTGATTTCTCATAAGGTGCCGACGAGTCCTAAAAGCAACATCCGCCGATCCTTGGTCGGCATCGTTTATGGTTGAGACTAGGACGGTATCGATCGATCTTCGAGCCCCCAACTTTCGTTCTTGATTAATGAAAACATCCTTGGCAAATGCTTTCGCAGTTGTTCGTCTTTCATAAATCCAAGAATTTCACCTCGACTATGAAATACGAATGCCCCGATCGTCCTCGTTAATCATTACTCCGATCCCGAAGGCCAACACAATAGGATCGAAATCCTATGATGTTATCCCATGCTAATGTATACAAGCGTAGGCCTGCTTTGAGCACTCTAATTTCTTCAAAGTAACAGCGTCGGAGGAAAGACCCGACAAATTAAGGCCAGGAGCACATTGTCGCAGTAGGGGACGCAGCACCGGGTGCTCACCGTGAGGCGACCCGTACCGACCCACCCTTTAGTCCAACCACGAGCTTTTAAGCGCAACAACTTAAATATACGCTATTGAGCTGGAATTACCGCGCGGCTTTGGCACCAGACTTTGCCTCCAATGGATCCTCGTTAAGGGATTTAGATTGTACTCAATCCAATTACCGGACTCATAGAGCCCGATATTGTTATTTATTGTCACTACCTCCCCGCGTCGATTGGGTAATTTGCGCTACTCGCGCCTTCCTTGGATGTGGTAGCCGTTTCTCGTGCTCCCTCTCGGAATCGAACCCTAATTCTCCGTCACCCGTCACCACCATAGTAGGCCACTATCCTACCATCGAAAGTTGATAGGGCGAAATTTGAATGATGCGCCACCGCACAAAGGCCGTGCGATCCGTCGAGTTATCATGAATCATCGAGCAACGGGCAAAGCTCGCGTTGACCTTTATCTAATAAATGCATCCCTTCCAGAAGTCGGGGTTTGTTGCACGATAGCTCTAGAATTACTACGATTATCCGAGTAGCAAATACCATCAAACAAACTATAATCGATTTAATGAGCCATTCGCAGCTTTCACGATCGAATTTGTTCATACTTACACATGCATGGCTCAATCTTTGAGACAAGCATATGACTCTTTGGCAGGATCAACCGTAGCATTCCTCTGCGACGTCAAGATCGCATGGCCCTCAACATGCCGCGTGAGCAACGAAGAGTTCATAACAGAGCGCGAGCATCGTCCGTGTCAAGAGACAAAATGCATAGGCATCGAGAGACAAGGGCCTGAACCCTACTCTCAAAAATATTTTTCGCATCCGAAAGTACGATCGAGCACCACTGCACCGACGAGGTCGCACCGTTTAAGGGGGCGACTCGACACAGTGGCACGATTGTGGTCCACCATGCACCCCAAAGGGCACGAGATGGAGAAGGGACGGCAACACATCCATAATTCCATCTGGCTTAGGTACGCAACACAGGATCCCGATCGCACCCCTTGGGTTCAATTAGAATAAGGGGAGTTAATGAAGAGGAGTGCGGCTCGACAGTTCGATGCGGGTAGCATGGAGCCTGCCAATACACACAACCAAAACACCACTCATATGCCCATTGCGTACTAGTAGTAGCACCCACGCACACCGGCCAACAACCCACCCAACCAATTTATTGGTAGGGGAGAGGAAGGAACAATAAAGCGAGGGCGCACCACAACCGCTAGGCACGAGAACTACGAGGGACAAAATCCCGCTGGGACTTGGTCAAGCCAAGACCGAGCCTACAAACTCAACTTGCGCCCCCCAGTGAGCCGTTTCCGTCAAGGGGACTTGGTACTGGGTCACGGGCGACCGATGCGTGCAAGGGCTTGGCAAGGCCAAGGCGCCGTGTGGTGCCGACTTGGGAGGCACAAGGCGCCCCTAACATGACGGGGAGAATGGGCAAGCCAAGCTCGAGCCCATAGCAATGCATAAGCCACCCAAAGAGATCTTTGCCCGATATAGGAACGTGGGTCCCGAGTCGTTGGCTACATTTCTATGGGCACGGCTTGACCGGCCGGAAAATTATAACCCCGACCACTAGCGCCGGCGTGACCGACTCACCACCGTTGATGAGTTATTACGGATGACCCGACCCCATGGGGGCTGCGGACGCACCCCACCCGGGTTGGAGGGGGTTACGTCGCGAGGGGCGCCGGATCTCTACCCCTAAAGAGCTAAAAAAACTTCGTCAGTGTGCTACCAGCCGACATTCTTTTTTTTTTTGATGAAAAACGACCCAAAAAGGTCACCTCATATTATAGCATCTTTCAAAATACAATTGTGAATTTCCAACGGTACTCCTCGTTGAAAATCATAGTACGCTTTTTATCATTAGCCATTTTACAAAGAATATCTACGCTGCCTTGTTACTAGACCTGGGCATCCAATTAAAAATAAAAAATAGAAAGCAATCGGCTAAGTCAAAAAGACGCCGCATACAAGAACCCATAAGGGTCAAATCAACTTCTCTCTTCTTAAAATGGTTGACCATGCTAGCACGATCGGTTTCAAAGACAACTTTTTCCATCCCTTCAAACGAGCAAAATTGATATCGCTTTCAAATGCTTGCATTTCAGCCCACTCGGCACTCTTAGCATTATCCAAGAACCCCATCCGACCGCCAATAACAAACCGTCGTGGTCTCTCGCCAGCATGCCAAGCTCGCCTTATTGCCCTCGAAACGAAGCATCAAAGTTGACCTTTATTACCCCCAACTCGGGTTTGTTCCATCCTCTATCGACTTCCACGATCGGCAAAGATCGGGGTTCCAATCGATTGAAAATCCTAAAATCATGACTAAGGCTGGATGCTCTCTCCCAAATAAGTCTAGCTTCTTCGCCCACACCCTCGAAGACACGATTATTTTCTCTTGTTCCAATTGTTCCAAAGAACGGTTAAAAAGTCACCATAGCCGGACCATCCAAAACGCGCGATCGCCTCTTCGAGCCAATCAATGCAAGTGAAGTGAACTCTCATTCAAGAACCCGTCGCTCACCCTCCATACTCAAGCACGGCCTTCGCTTTTGGGCGTCCCTCATGGCGTGAATAAGAGTCTCCCGGCCTTCCCACATCTCGGGCAAGAGCTGTTAAACCCTTCACGAATGCCGGCTATCTTGTCATAAGTAGGCGTAATGTCATGGCCCAATTTCCACCGAAAATCCAGATTTTTGGAAGAGTTTTCAACTTCCAAATCACTTCTAGTAGATACGATGCGGCCGAGACGAACTGTTTAAGAATCAACCACGAGTAGGCCATCTTTGTAGAATAAAACCCCACGGGTTATGGAACCACACCGTTGATCTGCATGGTCATTATGAGAAACGGAATATTACAAATTTGGTCCTTCAAGTTCTCACCATATAACTCCATAATCCTCTCATCTTTCCACCCTTCCCCGCTTTGGTCAATAAGTCGAGACGCGAGTTTCCTTCACCAAACTTCTATCCACTCTAATAGAAGAGCCCGCCGACCCTCGAAACCCCACCTGGTCCTCTATAAGTCAATGCTCCTTCCGTTGCCCACGCTCCACCCAAAGCCCTGGTCAACATGCATGCCGCTTTGGAGATACTTTGCCAAGTAAACGATGGCTTGTCAATTTCTTAGGATGGAAAACATCACCGTTGGGAAAATATTTGGCACTTAAAACCTTATAGCAGAGAGGTTTCTTTACAAGTAAGAAGACGCCATACTTGCCTTCCCAAAAGAGCCACATTAAACAAACGAAGGTCCCTAAAGCCAAGACCCCCATTCCTTTAGGGTAGCACAACCGATCCCACGCCACCTGTTCCAAACTCTGTTGTTATCACCACCACCCCACCAAATCCGCCAATCATAGAGTGGATCTCTCAATCACCCCATTCGGGGCATAAAAGACAGAAAACGCATAGGAAGGAATAGATTGGATCACGGGGCTTGATAAAGGTCTCTTTACCGCACACCGACAACAAGCGTTTAGACCAACTATTTATTCTATTGGCCGTGCAATCAAGGATGCTTCAAAGCAAGGGATTTCTTCTTACCGATGGGATAGGAGCCCCAAGTAATTATCCAAGTTGTCCACCATCTTCATTCGGAGAGGATCATTCACAAACATCTCGTTGAGGCATAGGGTTTTCGGACTAAAGTACACCATAGACTTTTCAGCGTTAATTCTCCGATTCGACATTCTTTCAAAGTTTTTAAGAATCTTCACGCAAGTTTCCACCTCGTCCGATTATTCACGACAAACAAGAGGGCATCGTCAGCGAAAAAAAGGTGATTAATTCTTGGCCCTTCCTTGCTAGCCCGAATGCCTCTTATGGAATTATTATTTTGGGCCTCCAAAAGCATTCGAGAAAGGGCTTCCACGCAGAAGAGAAATAGATAGGGGGATAAGGGGTCCCCTTGGCGAAGACCCCTTTCCGGAATGATAACATCAGTAATACTCGAGTTGCACTTGACTCTATAATTGACACTACCGACACAGTTCATAATCTTGTGGACCCAGTCTGTCGAGAAGCCAAGCTTGATCATGACTTTTTCGAGAAAGTCCCACTCCACACGGTCGTAGGCCTTGCTCATGTCCAACTTAATCACGCATCCCTTATTCGGACCATTTTTTGCACTGCGGAGATAGTGAACAAGCTCGTGTGCTATCAACACATTGTCGTGGATCATCCGACCCGGCACGAAGGCACTTTGGTTTTGACTGATGCACACGGGGAGGGTTTCTTTGAGACGATTAGCCAAGACTTTCGAAATAATTTTGTAAATGACCCTGCAAAGACTAATGGGACGAAAGTTAGTCATACCACAGGGGTTTTTAATCTTTGGGATTAAAATAAGAAGAGTTTCATTAAGGCTATGAATATTATCAGTATCCCTTAACAAAATATGACAAAACTCAATGACATCCTTCCCCACAGTTTGCCAATTATCTCTAAAGAAACTCCCAGGGAGCCCATCAATTCCAGGGGCCTTTCTTGGGTCAATTTGCTTGAACGCCGTAAGGATCTCTTCATCAGAAAAATCTTTACTAAGCTTCCTATTCATGCACTCCGTAACGCAGCTAGGGATATAATGCAGATCAACATCACCACTTGGGTCGGTAGTCCACTTAAAAAGCTCACTAAAATAGCACCCAGCCACCTCATTGATCTCAGAACTATTTTCGTGCCACATCCCCCTAGAGTCCTTAATTTTCTCAATACTATTCTTTTCATTTCGGCAGGTAGCACGGGTATGGAAATAACGAGTATTACGGTCACCTTCTCTAAGCCACTGGGAATGAGATCTCTGATCCCAATACTTCTCCTCCACATCAAAGATATGGCCCAACTTGCCACGCGCCATCTTAATGAGTCTCGAAGTGTCCGCATTGTTGGGGCCATCCATCAAGTTGCTGATCCTTCTATCTAACACATTGATCTTACGCTTCATGTCTTTTAAGCGTTTAAATTGCCAAGGACCTAATTTAACCCTAATATCCTCCAACTTATCAATAAGGGATCCCTCCTTCTTCGACCAAGCAGTAGTAATGATCTCCTTAGCTTCATGATCCATAGCCCAGCAATTATCGTATCTAAATCTGTATTTAGGGTCCATGCAGTTCTCCCTTGGTTTATTGCCAATGGTGTCCACAATAACAGCATCGTGATCAGACTTGGATTGCCGAATAACCTTGGTCTCTATGAAAGGCAGACTTTCAACGATAGTGTCAGAAACCACAAATCTATCAAGTCTCTCTTTAACAAGACCCTTCCCATCTCTATTATTGCTCCAAGTAAACCAGCCAAAACTCGTTTTAATATCGATCAGAGACACCTCATCCAAGAAATCACTAAACTCATCCATCGAAGTCCTAGGCTTCCTCCTCCCCCCTTCCTTCTCGGTGGCATTGAGAATGGCATTGAAATCCCCCACTACCCAACCTCCCTAACATTATTTTTATACTCCTCAACATGTCCCAAGCTTGAATTCTAAGAACAGGGCCAGAATGACCGTAGAAACCCGTGAAACGTATCTCCGTCCCATCCTCCAAACCGATCATCGAATCAATATGAAAAGTAGAATAGCTTTGAATTGCAACTTTGGCCCCTTCCTTCCACATAAGAGCCAAACCACCACTTTTACCATCCGAGCTAATCGCCAAACAGCCACTCATCCTACATAAAGAACTGACCCGAGAAGTACTGTTAGCATTAATCTTGGTTTCACTAAGAAAAACAACATCGGGGATGTTAGCAACAATAAGTTGCTTCAATTCACGAACCGTCGCAGGGTTCCCCAACCCCAACAGTTCCAACATAAGATTTTCATGGCTCCTGGCGGGGCTGGTCGCCAGCCACCGCCTTGTTAGGGATGTAAACTCCAACATTCTTCTATTTGCCATTTTAGCTGGGCTCTCTTCCGTACTTTCTCCGTTTGGTCCCTTCGGTCTTTTCTTTTGCTCTTAAACCTACCCATACCATCCCTCATGTGTCTATGAAACCTTCTCTCAGCTGGGAGGCAGACATGATCTCCTCCTCCCCCTTTTCTCTACCCTTTTGAACTATTTGACCGCTTTCCTCCATTGTCTCTGATTTTCTTTCTTCCCTGTCAACTTTCATTGTGTGTTTATTCGATACCACCTCAATTCCATTCCGCCAATTGCCCCTATTTTGGCTTGGGGGTAAATCATAGCCCTCAACCAGCTTCCATATTGGAGGCTCGATTCATTTGATCCCTCCGAACCATTCTTGTCAAACAGCTATCCACCTTATGCCCAATCACCCCATAATAAAAACAAAACTCTGGGAGTCTCTCATACTTCACAAGGCAGTTAATTTCGACCCCATCCCTATTAACAAGCTTAACAATTTGCCTCAGAGGTTTTAGAATATTTATTATAACTTTTAGCCTGATAAACTCCGTCCATCCAACATCCCTGTCCTTCCAATCTATGGCCACTAATTCTCTAATGGCTTTTCCCATCTCTATAGCGGTTCGTCGATCCATGAGCTCCACGGGAATATTGAAAATTCTAATCCAAAATTGTGGCCTATGGAACTCGTAAGAATCAATTGTTTTTCCTTTTTCAAAAGGGAGCATCGAAAACAGGCAATTATCAAACAACCATGGCATGAGATTAAGGATTCTATTCCTATCTTCCACACAACCGAACTAGACGATGATCACATCCTCCTTCAAAGCCACAAAGTTCACTTCTTCTTTGGTGAACCAGATCGATCTGAACACCCTGTACATTGCCTCCCTGTTCGGCTTATTCCTCGCCATTACTTTGCCCACGGCCCACGATTCGAAACCCTGGGGATTACTACCCTCCACAGAACGGACCACCTTGGTCGACTCTTCATCTGAAAACTTTAACCTTTCCATTAACACATTGATGTCATCGTCTACCGACTCTACACCCTTCTCCACCCGATCTTCCATCGTAATGGCAACCCGGAAACCTAGCCAAGAAAATAAGAAAACAAACGAGAATCACACGAACATAAGAGGACAGAAAAATGAAAAAATAAGAAACTATCAAAAATAGAAAACCCAAAAGAAACAGGAACTCAAACGCAACCACGAAAGAGAAAAAACAAAAGAAAATAGACTAAACACAGGAAGAAACAAAACCAAATAAAACTAAAGTCAGGAAAATGAGGAGCGTAAAATATCCCACCCACCAGTCAAAAGAAAACACCACCGAGCTGGGCAAGACCAAGAAGACAAAAAATGAAGAAAAAGAAGAAAAAAACACAAGGCAAAGAAAACGCGGGGCTAAAATCAAGGAGAACCTGATTACGGAGCCACCGGAACGTGTATGGACATCAAAAAATCGTAAATACCAAGAAAACTCTAAGAACATGTACGTACGTAAAAAGCAAAACCAAAACGCACTCAAACCGCCGTGGGTCCCACCACACCCTCGGAGTCAAAGAGAAAAACCATGCAGACCGAAAAACTACGTAAACAGAAGTGAGAACCGAGTCAAAGTCAAACAGGAAAAAGACGAATAACCAAAGAAACTAAGGAAAAGAAAAGAAAATAAAGATAAGAAAAACACTACCCGATAATCATGGAAAATGTGACGCAGGATCTTAAACGGTGCCAGTTGACAAGACAAAGTAAGTCAGACATCAAATCGAACACCAGTGATGGAAAAGACTCGGGGCCAGATCCCAAATAAAGACAATATCCACCGGGCAAACACAACAAGACGATGAGAAACAACACAGAAAGAACCAATGAGAAAAATTAAATACCCTGAAACCCCCAAAACCCCCGATAAACTGCCATAAAAATCAAAGAATTTTTAAGCAGACACATAAAATTTTCAAGAAGCAGAATCGCCCAAATCTTGGAGAGAACGCGCTTTTTTGCTGCGCTACCAGCCGACGCTACCAGCCGACATTCTGTTTTTTTTGATAACAAGACCACAAAAGGCCACCTTATTTTATTGCATCATTTAAAATGTCTTTGTGAACATCCAACGGGTAATCAACATCAAAGTCAACCGTACAGGGATTTTTAATAGCCATTTTACACAACCTATCCGCTACCCTGTTACAATCCCTTGGCACCCACTCCTTAGCGAATTTCGACTTTCATGACCACCGTCCTGCTGTCTTAATCGACTATCACCCTTTGTGGGTTCTAGGTTAGCGCGCAGTTGGGCACCGTAACCCGGCTTTCGGTTCATCCCGCATCGCCAGTTCTGCTTACAAAAAATGGCCCACTTGAAGCTCTCGATTCCGTGGCGCGGCTCAACGAAGCAGCCG
>CM046947.1:74848907-74888907 GCA_025698515.1 Gossypium sturtianum | reverse complement strand
CCACTCGGCACTCTTAGCATTATCCAGTAACCCCATCCGACCGCCAATAACAAAGCCGTCGTGGTCTCTCGCCGGCATGCCGAAGCTCGCCTTATTGCCCTGGAAACGAAGCATCAAAGTTGACCTTTATTACCCCCAACTCGGGTTTGTTCCATCCTCTATCGACTTCCACGATCGGCAGCATCGGGGTTCCAATCAGATTGAAAATCCTAAAATCATGACTAAGGCTGGATGCTCTCTCCCAAATAAGTCTAGCTTCTTCGTCCACACCCCTGAAGACACGATTATTCTCTACTATTCCAATTGTTCCAAAGAACGGTTAAAAAGTGAGCCATAGTCGGACCATCCAAAACGCGCATCGCCTCTTCGAGCCAATCAATGCAGTAAGTGAACTTCTCATTCAGCAACCTGTCGTTCAGCCCTCCATACTCAAGCACGGCCTTCGCTTTTGGGCAGTCCCTCATGGCGTGAATAAGAGTCTCCCTGGCCTTCCCACATCTCGGGCAAGAGCTGTTAAACCCTTCACGAATGCCGGCTATCTTGTCATAAGTAGGCAGAATGTCATGGCCCAATTTCCAGCCGAAAATCCAGATTTTTGGAAGAGTTTTCAACTTCCAAATCAGCTTCTAGTAGATACGATGCGGGCCGAGACGAACCTGTTTAAGAATCAACCACGAGTAGGCCATCTTTGTAGAATAAAAACCCCACGGGTTATGGAACCACACCTGTTGATCTGCATGGTCATTATGAGAAACGGGAATATTACAAATTTGGTCCTTCAAGTTCTCACCATATAACTCCATAATCCTCTCATCTTTCCACCCTTCCCCGTTTTCGGTCAATAAGTCAGAGACGCGAGTTTCCTTCACCAAACTTCTATCCACTCTAATAGAAGAGCCCGTCAGACCCTCGAAACCCCACTGGTCCCTCTATAAGTCAATGCTCCTTCCGTTGCCCACGCTCCAGCCAAAGCCCTCGGTCAACATGCATGCCGCTTTGGAGATACTTTGCCAAGTAAACGATGGCTTGTCAATTTCTTAGGATGGAAAACATCACCGTTGGGAAAATATTTGGCACTTAAAACCTTATAGCAGAGGGTTTCTTTACAAGTAAGAAGACGCCATACTTGCCTTCCCAAAAGAGCCACATTAAACAAACGAAGGTCCCTAAAGCCAAGACCCCCCATTCCTTTAGGGTAGCACAGCCGATCCCACGCCACCCTGTTCCAAACTCTGTTGTTATCACCACCACCCCACCAAATCCGGCCAATCATAGAGTGGATCTCCTCAATCACCCCATTTGGGGCATAAAAGACAGAAAACGCATAGGAAGGAATAGATTGGATCACGGGCTTGATAAAGGTCTCTTTACCCGCACTCGACAACAAGCGTTTAGACCAACTATTTATTCTATTGGCCGTGCAATCAAGGATGCTTCTGAAAGCAAGGGATTTCTTCTTACCGACAGGGATAGGGAGCCCCAAGTAATTATCCAAGTTGTCCACCATCTTCATTCGGAGAGGATCATTCACAGCATCTCGTTGAGGCATAGGGGTTTTCGGACTAAAGTACACCATAGACTTTTCAGCGTTAATTCTCTGACCCGACATTCTTTCAAAGTTTTTAAGAATCTTCACGCAAGTTTCCACCTCGTCCCGATTATTCCTGACAAACAAGAGGGCATCGTCAGCGAAAAAAAGGTGATTAATTCTTGGCCCTTCCTTGCTAGCCCGAATGCCTCTTATGGAATTATTATTTTGGGCCTCCAAAAGCATTCGAGAAAGGGCTTCCACGCAGAAGAGAAATAGATAGGGGGATAAGGGGTCCCCTTGGCGAAGACCCCTTTCCGGAATGATAACATCAGTAATACTCGAGTTGCACTTGACTCTATAATTGACACTACCGACACAGTTCATAATCTTGTGGACCCGATCTGTCGAGAAGCCAAGCTTGATCATGACTTTTCGAGAAAGTCCCACTCCACACGGTCGTAGGCCTTGCTCATGTCCAACTTAATCACGCATCCCTTATTCGGACCATTTTTGCACTGCGGAGATAGTGAACAAGCTCGTGTGCTATCAACACATTGTCGTGGATCATCCGACCCGCCGACACGAAGGCACTTTGGTTTTGACCGATGCACACGGGGAGGGTTTCTTTGAGACGATTAGCCAAGACTTTCGAAATAATTTTGTAAATGACCCTGCAAAGACTAATGGGACGAAAGTTAGTCATACCACAGGGTTTTTAATCTTTGGGATTAAAATAAGAAGAGTTTCATTAAGGCTATGAATATTATCAGTATCCCTTAACAAAATATGACAAAACTCAATGACATCCTTCCCCACAGTTTGCCAATTATCTCTAAAGAAACTCCCAGGGAGCCCATCAATTCCAGGGGCCTTTCTTGGGTCAATTTGCTTGAACGCCGTAAGGATCTCTTCATCAGAAAAATCTTTACTAAGCTTCCTATTCATGCACTCCGTAACGCAGCTAGGGATATAATGCAGATCAACATCACCACTTGGGTCGGTAGTCCACTTAAAAAGCTCACTAAAATAGCACCGAGCCACCTCATTGATCTCAGAACTATTTTCGTGCCACATCCCCCTAGAGTCCTTAATTTTCTCAATACTATTCTTTTCATTTCGGCAGGTAGCACGGGTATGGAAATAACGAGTATTACGGTCACCTTCTCTAAGCCACTGGGAATGAGATCTCTGATCCCAATACTTCTCCTCCACATCAAAGATATGGCCCAACTTGCCACGCGCCATCTTAATGAGTCTCGAAGTGTCCGCATTGTTGGGGCCATCCATCAAGTTGCTGATCCTTCTATCTAACACATTGATCTTACGCTTCATGTCTTTTAAGCGTTTAAATTGCCAAGGACCTAATTTAACCCTAATATCCTCCAACTTATCAATAAGGGATCCCTCCTTCTTCGACCAAGCAGTAGTAATGATCTCCTTAGCTTCATGATCCATAGCCCAGCAATTATCGTATCTAAATCTGTATTTAGGGTCCATGCAGTTCTCCCTTGGTTTATTGCCAATGGTGTCCACAATAACAGCATCGTGATCAGACTTGGATTGCCGAATAACCTTGGTCTCTATGAAAGGCAGACTTTCAACGATAGTGTCAGAAACCACAAATCTATCAAGTCTCTCTTTAACAAGACCCTTCCCATCTCTATTATTGCTCCAAGTAAACCAGCCAAAACTCGTTTTAATATCGATCAGAGACACCTCATCCAAGAAATCACTAAACTCATCCATCGAAGTCCTAGGCTTCCTCCTCCCCCCTTCCTTCTCGGTGGCATTGAGAATGGCATTGAAATCCCCCCACTACCCAACCCTCCCTAACATTATTTTTTATACTCCTCAACATGTCCCAAGCTTGAATTCTAAGAACAGGGCCAGAATGACCGTAGAAACCCGTGAAACGTATCTCCGTCCCATCCTCCAAACCGATCATCGAATCAATATGAAAAGTAGAATAGCTTTGAATTGCAACTTTGGCCCCTTCCTTCCACATAAGAGCCAAACCACCACTTTTACCATCCGAGCTAATCGCCAAACAGCCACTCATCCTACATAAAGAACTGACCCGAGAAGTACTGTTAGCATTAATCTTGGTTTCACTAAGAAAAACAACATCGGGGATGTTAGCAACAATAAGTTGCTTCAATTCACGAACTGTCGCAGGGTTCCCCAACCCCCAACAGTTCCAACATAAGATTTTCATGGCTCCTGGCGGGGCTGGTCGCCAGCCACCGCCTTGTTAGGGGATGTAAACTCCAACATTCTTCTATTTGCCATTTTAGCTGGGCTCTCTTCCGTACTTTCTCCGTTTGGTCCCTTCGGTCTTTTTCTTTTGCTCTTAAACCTACCCATACCATCCCTCATGTGTCTATGAAACCTTCTCTCAGCTGGGGAGGCAGACATGATCTCCTCCTCCCCCCTTTTTCTCTACCCTTTTGAACTATTTGACCGCTTTCCTCCATTGTCTCTGATTTTCTTTCTTCCCTGTCAACTTTCATTGTGTGTTTATTCGATACCACCTCAATTCCATTCCGCCAATTGCCCCTATTTTGGCTCGAGGGTATAATCATAGCCCTCAACCAGCTTCCATATTGGAGGCTCGATTCATTTGATCCCTCCGAACCATTCTTGTCCAAACAGCTATCCACCTTATGCCCAATCACCCCACAATAAAAACAAAACTCTGGGAGTCTCTCATACTTCACAAGGGAGTTAATTTTGACCCCATCCCTATTAACAAGCTTAACAATTCGCCTCAGAGGTTTTAGAATATTTATCATAACTTTTAGCCTGATAAACTCCGTCCATCCACCATCCCTGTCCTTCCAATCTATGGCCACTAATTCTCCAATGGCTTTTCCCATCTCTATAGCGGTTCGTCGATCCATGAGCTCCACGGGAATATTGAAAATTCTAATCCAAAACGGTGGCCTATGGAACTCGTAAGAATCAATTGTTTTTCCTTTTTCAAAAGGGAGCATCGAAAACAGGCAATTATCAAACAACCATGGCATGAGATTAAGGATTCTATTCCTATCTTCCACACAACCGAACTAGACGATGATCACATCCTCCTTCAAAGCCACAAAGTTCACTTCTTCTTTGGTGAACCAGATCGATCTGAACACCCTGTACATTGCCTCCCTGTTCGGCTTATTCCTCGCCATTACTTTGCCCACGGCCCGTGATTCGAAACCCTGGGGATTACTACTCTCCACAGAACGGACCACCTTGGTCGACTCTTCATCTGAAAACTTTAACCTTTCCATTAACACATTGATGTCATCGTCTACCGACTCTACACCCTTCTCCACCCGATCTTCCATCGTAATGGCAACCCGGAAACCTAGCCAAGAAAATAAGAAAACAAACGAGAATCACACGAACATAAGAGGACAGAAAAATGAAAAAATAAGAAACTATCAAAAATAGAAAACCCAAAAGAAACAGGAACTCAAACGCAACCACGAAAGAGAAAAAACAAAAGAAAATTAGACTAAACACAGGAAGAAACAAAACCAAATAAAACTAAAGTCAGGAAAATGAGGAGCGTAAAATATCCCACCCACCAGTCAAAAGAAAACACCACCGAGCTGGGCAAGACCAAGAAGACAAAAAATGAAGAAAAAGAAGAAAAAAACACAAGGCAAAGAAAACGCGGGGCTAAAATCAAGGAGAACCTGATTACGGAGCCACCGGAACGTGTATGGACATCAAAAAATCGTAAATACCAAGAAAACTCTAAGAACATGTACGTACGTAAAAAGCAAAACCAAAACGCACTCAAACCGCCGTGGGTCCCACCACACCCTCGGAGTCAAAGAGAAAAACCATGCAGACCGAAAAACTACGTAAACAGAAGTGAGAACCGAGTCAAAGTCAAACAGGAAAAAGACGAATAACCAAAGAAACTAAGGAAAAGAAAAGAAAATAAAGATAAGAAAAACACTACCCGATAATCATGGAAAATGTGACGCAGGATCTTAAACGGTGCCAGTTGACAAGACAAAGTAAGTCAGACATCAAATCGAACACCAGTGATGGAAAAGACTCGGGGCCAGATCCCAAATAAAGACAATATCCACCGGGCAAACACAACAAGACGATGAGAAACAACACAGAAAGAACCAATGAGAAAAATTAAATACCCTGAAACCCCAAAACCCCCGATAAACTGCCATAAAAATCAAAGAATTTTTAAGCAGACACATAAAATTTTCAAGAAGCAGAATCGCCCAAATCTTGGAGAGAACGCGCTTTTTTGCTGCGCTACCAGCCGACGCTACCAGCCGACATTCTGTTTTTTTGATAACAAGACCACAAAAGGCCACCTTATTTTATTGCATCATTTAAAATGTCTTTGTGAACATCCAACGGGTAATCAACATCAAAGTCAACCGTACAGGGATTTTTAATAGCCATTTTACACAACCTATCCGCTACCCTGTTACAATCCCTTGGCACCCACTTAAAATTGAAAAAAGTAAAAAAGTCAATCTGAATGGACAGATCCCGCATATTCTGTCCCAACAAAGTCAAATCCACCGCTCTCTTGTTGTACTTATTCACGATACTCGCACAGTCAGACTCCATCTCCACCTTCTCCCAACCCTTCATACGGGCAAAAGAAACGCTCTCTTCCAGCGCCCGAAACTCCCCCCATTCGGCATTAAACACGCTGCTGGTCTTACCCATACGCCCTCCTAGGACAAAGCCATCACAATCTCTCGCGATCAACCCGAACCAAGCCTCGTTGCCAAGTACCGCAGCATCAAGATTAATCTTTATCACACCGTCAGCGGGTTTCATCCAAACAGCAGCTTTGCCCAGCGTCGGCAGCATCGAAGCTCCCGTCATATTGTGTATCCGAAAGTCACGGCCGAGACAAACAGCTCTCTCCCAAACAACCCTCGCTTCCTCCTCAACGCCTTGAAAAACTTTGTTATTCCTGCTGTTCCAAATGTTCCATAACACCGTGATGAAATCAGACATGGCTTTTCTGTCCATAAGCCTCATCCCCTCCTCCAGCCAGTCCAAACAGTGCGTAAAGTTCTGAGCAAGCATCCTATTATCGATGCCCCCGTGCTCCAGCACTCTCCTAGCGAAAGGGCAGTCTCTTAAAGCATGAATGTGGCTCTCCCTTTCTTGACCACATCGCGGGCATAGCGAGGCAAAATCCTCCCGATGCTCGCGATTTTATCATAAGTGGGCGGGAATTTGCGTGGCTAACTCTCCAACACAAGCAGAGCGAATCTGGGGAGGGTATTGAGCTTCCAGATCGGTTTCGAGAGAAAATACGATGCGACCCAAACCCGACTTGCACGAGAATCAACGAGAATACGCGGACTTGGTGGAAAACAAGCGCGCGGGTCGTGAAACCAAACCTACAGTGCGCATGGTTTGCATGGGAAATGGGTAAATTGCAAATCTGGTCCTTTAAACTTTCCCCATAAATCTCTTCAACCCTGTCCTCATTCCAACCGCTGCCCTCCGTGTTGAACAGCTCTGCGACCCGATTCTCTGGCACCAGACTTCTATCCACCCTAATTGAGGAGCCCGACAAACCCTCAACTCCCCAACAATCCCTCCAGATATCAATACTCATGCCATTACCGACGCACCACCCGAAACCGTCCTTAAGCTTATCCGCCGCCTTGGAAATGCTTTTCCACGTAAACGAAGGCTTGTCCACGTGCTTAGCATGGAAGATATCCCCTTCTGGAAAGTACTTAGAGCTTAGGACCTCATAGCGAGTCTCCTTACACGCGTAAGAGTCGCCACATATGCGCCCAAGAGAGCAATGTTAAAGAGATGGAGGTCGAAAACCAATACCCCCATCCCGCCGGGTAACATAATCGGTCCCAAGCCAACCTACTCCACACCACGTGCTTCTCCTTGCTGCCCCACCAAATCCGGCCCATCATAGTGCGGAGATCATCAAGCACTCCTTTAGGGGCCATAAAAGCGAGAGAAGCATAAGTAGGCGGGGATTGAATGACCGCCTTAATAAAAATTTCCTTTTCCGCACTCGAGTAAACGCTTGGACCAAGCTGTTAATCCTTTTAGCCAGTGCGATCCATGATACTCTAAAGCGACCGCTTTCCTCTTGCCAATCGGAATCGAGAGCCCCAAATATTTATCAGGTCGTCAACCACCTTCATTTTAAAAATCTCATTATTTGCCCTTCTAAAAGGAAAGGGAGTCTTTGGGTGAAACACACCATGGACTTATCATGATTAATCTTACGCCCGACATCCTCTCAAAGCGCATCAAGGATCTTCATGCACTCCTGCACCTCTTCAGATTATTCACGACAAACAACAAGGCATCATCAAAAAAAATAAATGATTAATCGAGGTCCCTCTTTGCTTGCACGAATGCCTTGAGTCTAGACTTAACTTGGGCATCCAACAGCATACGGGATAGGGCATCCATACAGAAAAGAAAAAGATAAGGAGATAAGGGGTCCCCTTGGCGGAGGCCTACGGGGAGTAATAACATCGGTGCAATTCGAATTGCATTTAACTCTATAGTTAACCGATCTAACACAACACATGATTTTATGAACCCAAGCCCTCGAGAAACCAAGTTTTAGCATAACATTTTCAATAAAGCTCCACTCCACACGGTCGTAGGCCTTGCTTATGTCGAGCTTGAGCACACATCCTTTGTTCGGACCATTTTTAGAAGCTGCGCAAATAATGGACAAGCTCGTGGGCAATTAAGGCGTTGTCGTGGATCATGCGGCCAGGGCACAAAAGCACTCGATGTTTACTAATGCAAGCGGGAGGATAGCTTTTAGCCGATTAGCCAAGGCTTTAGAGATGATCTTGTAAATAACCGACAGAGGTGATCGTAGGAAGTTTGACATATCTCCGGGATTCTCGGTCTTTGGGATTAACACGATAAGAGTGTCGTTAACATTTTGAATGCTCCTAGGGTCCCTTAACATCTCGTGTGGAATTTCAAAACCTCGTCCCCACGGTTTGCAGGTGCTCTTTATAGAAACCACCGGGGATCCCATCAATGCGGGGCCTTCCTTGGGTCCATCTAATCAAAAGTCGACATAATCTCCGCATCAGTAAACTCCTTCTCCGGCTCCCTGTTCATACTATCTCGTAACACAACAAGGAATCTGATGTAAGTCACAATCATTAGCTTCACTAATAGAACTCTTAAAGAGCTCATTGAAATAGTTCAGAGCCACATCACAAATCTCCTCATTTGTTCTCATGCCACTCCCCATTCGAATCCTTGACCTTTCAATGGTATTCTTCTTCTTGGGCTAGTAGCACGCACGTGAAAGAACCGCGTATTGCGATCCCTTCTTCTTTGCCCATTGAATGCGGGCTCTCGCGCCCAATACCTCTCTTCAATATCAAGCGGGTAGCCCAACTTTCCCTGGCCTCCTTAATGAGGCCTAGCCAGTATTCATATTGCTCGGGCCATCCATCAACCGACTAATAGAATTGTCAAGAGTGCTAATTTTCTTCCTCAACTCCCTGAGGCGTTTAAATTGCCAGGGCCCAAGCAAAATCTTAACATCCCTGATCTTCTCGAGCAAGCTTCTATTCGACTTAGTCCAAATATTATTGATGATTTCTTTGCCCTCCTTATCCTTAGCCCAGCACATATCATATCTAAACCACCTTTTGTGGGAAGAGTCCCGACCCCTCATTTTACCTCCCACCGTATCGAAAAGAATAGCATCGTGATCCGACTTGGATTGACGCACCACTCTAGTTTCTAAGAAGGGCATATCTTTAATAACATCAACCGTAACCATAACTCTATCCAACCTCTCCTTCACCAAGCCAGATCCCTCCCTATTGTTACTCCAGGTGAACCAGCCCACCCTAGTTTTGATGTCAACCAACGCAAGCTCATCCACCAGCTCGTTAAAATCTCTCATAAGAATCCTCGGTTTCCTTCTCCCACCCTCATTCTCGGCCTCATTCAAAATATCGTTGAAATCCCCACCAACAATCCAACCCTCCCTGACACGACCCTTAATACTCCTCAGAATATCCCAAGCTTGCTTCCTCAAACTCGGGTCCGATTGGCCATAGAATCCGTAAATCTAACCTTTTACCATCGTCAAGGTCAACCAACGCGTCGACATGGAATTTAGAGTAACTACGGATCGAAACCCCATCCCTCCTTCCACATCAACGCCAACCCCACTTTTCCCTCCGAGGCCAACCGCTAAATGACCCTCCATTCTACAAAGGGAGCTAACCCGATTCATGGCATTAACCTTGATCTTAGTTTCACTAACAAAAACCAAATCGGGGAGTTAACAACAAGGAGTTGCCTAAATTCACGAACCGTCAGTAGGATTCCCCAACCCCGAGCAGTTCAGTGAGAGAACTCTCATGGCTCTGGCGTGTTGCTTTCACGGCACCGCCTTACAGTGAGTTACTATCCAAAATCCTTCTCTTTGCAGTTTTGTGGGGTACATCATCCATACTTTCGTCATTTGACCCCTCACGCTTTCTTTTGCTCTTAAAGCGACCCATCCCATCCTCATGATCTTGTGAAATTTTCTAACAACGGGGAAGCCAGAGCATTATCTCTGATCCCCTCCCTACCCCTTTCCCTTGATCAATTTGCCCATTGTCATCTCTTATATCCGAGTCACTTCCTTCTCTGTCCTCATTAGAGTTGGCTTCAGTCGGGAGAACCTCCACCCCACTCCTCCAATTAACACTACCTTGATTCGAAGGTAAAATAGCTGCCCTTAACCAGTTACCGAATTGTGGGCTAGAGTCTATAGCGTCCGTCCCTCTACTCTCAGTATTACAACGGTCCATCTTATGACCAATTATGCCACACATGAAACAGAAGTTTGGAAGCCTCTCGTACTTCAAAGCACATATGATTTCTATCCCATCTCTGTCTACCAGCTTCACAATCCGTCTCAAAGGTTTCAAGATATTTATCCTCACCTTTATCCTAATAAACTCGATCCGACCACCATTTCTATCCTTCCAATCAATGGCCACCAGGTCTCCTATCGCCTTACCCATCTACTTATTTGTTTGGCGATCCATCAGTTCCATCGGGACATTGTAAATTCTTATCCAACGAGGACTCTTATGGAAATCATAAGAATCAAACTCCTTTCCTTTCACAAAAGGTACCATAGAGAAGAGGCAATTATCAAAGAGCCAAGGCCTCAGTTGATATCCGATTCGATCCTCCCGGCATCCGAATCTCACAATGATCACCTCTCGTCATACGGGCCACAAAACTTACTTCTTCCTTGGTAAACGGAGGACACGAAAACCACTACATAGCCTCTGCATTAGGTTTTTCCGTCGCCATGATTTTACCCACAGCCCAAGCTTCAAACCCTCGATCGCAATCGGCGTACTTGGAGCAGTAAACCCTCGATGACTCTTCATCCGAGAATTTTAGATTCCGACAACGTACTAATATCGACCTCCCGGGACTCTTTATCAGAACCAAGCTGTTCATCCATCGCAAGAAAGAGCGTAGAGATCTCTGCGCAAAAAGCGAGCAAGCCAAAAACCCAGCATACAAAGACGCGCAGAAAACAAAAGAAAGCGAAAACTAGGCGAGAAATAAAACCAACCTAACTCAGAACCAAGAAACAAAACCTAAAACCAAGCCACAAACCCGAGCGAAACCCCGAAAAGCGAAAAACACAACAAAACAACGGAGGAAAAGGAGGCAGAAACAAAGACACTAAACTGGGCTCACCAAAGCGAGGATGCTAACCAAGAAACCGGGCACCTCTGCGAAAGAACACGACACAACCCAACCAAGAAACCCTAAGAAACCATGCGTGACCGTAGAAGAAGAAAAGCGACCACGAGACCCAAACCCTAAGTTTTTGTGCATGGAGGGATAATCGTAACAAATAAAAAAACAAAAAAAGCGTGCAAAGCCAACAACATACAAGAAAATTAACGAAAAGAGATTAAAAAAAACCAAGAAAGCTAAAAAGGAAAAAAACCATGCAAAGTATGTAAGCAGACGCCACACAAAACAAGAAAACCAGCGTGGGCCCCCAACACCCACGAAAAATACGAAACCACACGAAAGCCAAAAGCGAAAAGAGACACGTAAAGAAAACTGCAAGAAAAGTCAAAAGAAAAGAGAAAAAGATAAGAGGATAAGATAATACCCATAAGCGGATGGACAAAGACACGGCCCAATCACGAGGATACGATTGATGGGACAATGGCTGCCAAGCTTTCCAAGCGAGCACTTCAAACAAAGGACCAGCTTGCCCACGGAAAACGAAACAAACAAAACCAGAAACACAAACCCGAAAAGAAACAAAAAAGAAAAAGCAAAGAAACACAAAAACAAAGGCACCAACACACCCAATCACCGCTCTCAAAGCGAGACAAGCGATAAAAGAAGAGTTAAAACAAAGTCCCACACCACGACACCACACCCACCACCAAAGCGCCAAAAGTTCTTACGAACCCAGCGAGACACACGGGGAGAAAGCAAGAAAAGAAATCGCCCAAATCTTGGAGAGAATTGCTATGCTTAAAATCATTGCTACCGGTAGACATTCATATGTCGGAAAAGGGGACACTTTTCTCTAGCCGCACATCCAGAGGCACCAAGGTGCCGAGGCTCCCCACATCAAGGCACCAACGTTGGTGATGGTGCGAGGCTCCGCACATCTAAGCACCAAGGCGCGGATGGTGCGGGAGGCCTCGCACATCAGAGCACCAAGGTGCGGAGTGGTGCCCGAGGCTCCCGCCGACCAAGGGCCTAGGTTATCGATGGTGCCGAGGCTCAAGCATCAGAGCACCAAGTTGCAGAAATGCTTGCTCGAGGCTCCCGCACATCCAAGCACCAAGGTGCGGAGTGGTGCGAGGCTCCCGCGACCAAAGGCTTAGTTCTGGAGTGGTGTCCAGAGGCTCTCGCATCCAAGCACCAAGGTGCCGATGGTGCCCGAGGCTCTCGCACTACCAAAGGCCTATGTTGCGAGATGGTGCACGAGGTCTGCCAGCACATCTAAGCACCAAGGTGCTGGAGTGGTGCCCGGGCTCCCCACATCAAGGGCCTAGTTTGGCGATGGTGCCGAGGCTCTCCGCACATTCAAGCACCAAGTCTTTGATGTTGCCGAGCTCGCGAGGACCAAGGGCCTAGTTTGCCATTGGTGCCGAGGCTCCTCGCACATCCAAGCACCAATGTGCCGAGTGGTGCAGGCTCGGACATGTCTGCAGCAGCGAGCAGTTAATTTTAGGCCACTTACACTTAGTATTTTTAAGCTGAAATTTTCGCTGTTGGCCCAAAACAAATACAAGAAGCTTGATGGCATGGCATGGTATGTACAGCGAGAGAAAATTGAACAAGTGCCGGAGCCACCAAAGTTGGGAGCCGCATGACCCAGCACCGCGCACCACCACGGCCCAGTTGTGCCATGTTTCCCAGGGGCGGCACGACCAAGTGTTTAACTAACTCCTTACACCAAGTCCCCACCAGGAACCGAGAGTCGGGGCGTGCAAAAAGGGCAGTGGGGATCAAAGGGTGATGGGGAAGGGATAAATCCAGCGACAAAGGGCGAATCTCGGTGGATCGTGGTAGTAGAGCCACTACGCCACTTACAATACCCCGTCGGCGTATTTGAGTAAATCGTAAAGATTCTACCAGCCGCTCGGTGGGAATTACGCTCTGAGGCGCGTGGCTTGTCCGCGACGCCACGATCGTGACACCTCGACACGTGCCTCTTGGGGCCGAAGCCCTGCTGCCGAGAGTCGATGTCGAGGCGACGTCGTCGCGTCGCTTCTGCCTGATTGGACTTAGAGGTGTTCGGAGTCATAATCCAGCGCCACGGTAACCAGCGCCCGCGGCTTTTCAACCAAGCGCAATGACCAATTGTTCGAATCAACGGTTCCTCGTACCAGGTTGAATTACTGTACGCAACATGGCCATCGGTGAGGTAAAAACTAACTTGTCTCCACGACGGTCTAAACCGGTCACCGGCGTTCCCTATTGGTGGGTGAACAATCCAACACTTGGTGAATTTTGCTTCACAATGATAGGAAGAAGCAGGCATCGAAGGATCAAAAGCAATGTTGCTATGAGCGCTTAGGTCGCCATAAGCGATTATCCACTGTGGTAACTTTTTGACACCTCTATCTTCAAATTCTGAAGGTCTAAAGGATCGATAGGCCACGCTTTCATGGTTCGTACTGCGTCTTTTGGAAATCGTAATCAAGCGAGCTTTTTACCCTTTTTGTTCCACCACGAGATTTGTTCGTTGAGCTCATCTTAGACACTGCGTTATCTTTTAACGGATGTGCCGCTCTAGCCAAACGCCTCACCGACAATGTCTTTCCGCTGACGATCGGGCCAAGCCGGATTTTGGAGTCCCAAAAAGAGGGCGCGCCCGCATCCGATCCACGAAATAAGTAAAATAACGTTAAAGTAGTGGTATTTCAATTTCACGCGAGCCTACGCACTTATCTACACCTCAAGTCATTTCACAAAAGTCGGACTGAGTCAAGCTCAACAAGTCTCTTCTTTCCTCACGATCTGGCGCCAAGCCCGTCACCCCTTGGCATTTGGCTGCCTCAAGAGAGTCATAGTTACTCGCGCCGCTACCCGGCAGCGGTTGAATTTCTTCACTTTGACATTCGAGCCACTTTGAGGCGAGAAATCACATTGCGTATTGAGCATCGCTTTGAAGGACCATCATCGCAATGCTTGTTTTACCTAGAATAACGATTAGTTCCCTTATCCATTACCAGTTAAGTCATTTGTTAAGACTGCGCGTCAGGGAAGGCCCCAGGGGCCACTCCACGACCAGCGTCGGTCCCTACGCCCGGAAGTGATCGTGGACCGCTCTCATTGTTCCACATCAGACGGGATGACGCCGCGGCCATCCGCTTCCTCCGAGCAATTTAAAGCACTCTTTGACTCTCTTTTCAAAGTCCCTTTCGTCTTTCCCTACATGGTACTTGTTACATTTATCGGTCGTCATGCGTCATTTGGAGCTTGGACTGGAATTTACCTCCGATTAGTCAGTGCATTCCCAAACAACTCAACTTCGTAGATGAAGCCTTACCTCGATCTGCGGCGAGTCCAGTGACCTGGCACGAGGCTCTCACCTCTCCGGTGCCCTTTCCGAGGACTTGGGCGCCGTGCCGCCATTGAGGCGGCTTCTCCGGACTCTAATTCCGGACGCCGATGGTGCCCGATTTATCAAGTGGGCTTTTCGGTTAACTTGCCGCGATACTAGGGAATCTTAGTAAGTTTCTTTTCCTCACGCATTTTTATTGATATGCTTCGCTTCAGGTGGGTAATCCCACGCTGACACGGGGGTCACGATCGAAACGCACCGCCCTTCGCGATCGCTACGAAAGGGGTTCAGAGGGTCCTCGATCGATGAATGCCGCGTGACTTGAGCGAGGTTGCTTTGGCAGGCCTACCACCAATGAGTCGCGACGACGCATGTAAGTCGAGGACTCATTAAACCAACCGCTTAGCCGCGGACGGCGCATGGGGCCAGAGCGGTCAGCCCACGTTCGACCGAGGCCCGTAGGCTCGTGATTGGATGTGGAATGGCGATCGTGGGACACGAGTGAAGGCGTGCCTCGGCCTAATGGTCAGCTTGCGACTTGCGTTCAAAGGCTTTCGATGGTTTCACGAGATTCTATAATTCCACTCAAGTATAGTATTTCGCTCGTTCTTCGCCGATGCGAGTTCGAGATATTCGTTCTTGCCGAGTGGCTCTGTATATTTTACGACAAAGAGAACAGCATCATCAGCGGAAAGCGACCGACGCTGCGAAGCAGTGCGGCTGGTAAGAAGCGTGCCTTTTATTTGTTTTGATTCCCCGGCGAGATTCGGCGCTGGGTTTGTTAGTTTGCCTCTTAAGAGGTTGATCTTGACATCTCACCCACCCGATGGGCAAGGGCGGCGATTTAGCTCAGGGGCCCGCAGACGCGGGTGGCGAGAGGCGTGGATGCGCCGCGCACTTCCAGGTGTTGTTTACCATGGCGTTCGCGATGTCGTTACGCTGGGCGTGTTTCGGCTAATGATCATCTACGGGTTCACTATGGAAACCTTGTTACGACTTATCCTTCCTCTGATGATGAGTTGATGGAGCTTCTCGTGACATCGTGAGCTGACCAGGCCCGACCACGTCGTCGCGATCGAACACTTCAACGGACCATTCAATACGGTAGGAGCGGCCGGGCGGTGTGTACAAGAAAGGCGTGGGCGTAGTCGCGCGGTGATGACTCGCGCTACTAGGAATTCCTCGTTGAGACTAACAATTGCAATGATCTGTCCCCCATCACGATGAAATTTCAAAAGATTGCCGGCCCGTTTCGGTGAGGCTATAGACTCGTTACATACATCGATTAATGGCCCGTAGCGTCTGACCCGAACATCTGAAGGGGATCGCAGGACACATTGTTGCCGAACCTTGGCCTAAAAGGCCATAGTCCCTCTAAAGCTAGCCACGGAGGATCACCTCCGTGTAGCTAGATGTGAGGCTAAGTGTCGCTTAGTTATGTGGAGTCAACTGAGACAAATCGCTCCACCAACTAAGAGCGACCATGCACCACCACCCATAAGATCAAGAAAGAGCTCTCGATCCACATTCGATCCTTATGTGCGGACTCGGTAAGTTTTACGATGTTGAGTCAAATTAAGCGAGAGCTCCTCTCTAGTGGTGCCCTTCCGTCAATTCCTTAAGTTTGTGCCTTGCGTATTCCCGGAACCCAAAGACTTTGATTTCTCGCATACAGGTCTGGTAGTCCTCTAAAAGCAACATCCGTTGATCCTGGTAGGCATCGTTTATGGTTGAGACTAGGACGGTATCTCGATCATCTTGAGCCCCCAACTTTCGTTCTTGATTAATGAAAACATCATGGCAAATGCTTTATTGTTGTTCGTCTTTCATAAATCCAAGAATTTTACCCTCCGACTGCTCAAATACGTGAATGCCCGTCCCTATCGTGTTAATCATTACTCCGATCGAGATACGCCAACACAATGAGGATCAAAATCTTATGATGTTATCCCATGCTAATGTATACAAGCGTGAAGCTGCACTTGAGCACTCTAATTTCTTCAATGCTATGTCACGAGGGAACAACGACCCGTGAGCCAGGATTTGGCGATGGCGGTGAGTGGCAATTACTCGTGCGAGGTACGAGTAGAGGTGGCCAGTTTGACCGAGGTGGACCGCCGACTCCACCCCTAAGTCCAACTCTGAGCTTTTTAATCGCAACAACTTAAATATACGCTATTGGAGAAATTTGGAATTACTGCCACGGGCCGCACCAGACTTGCCTCACGATGAATCCTCGTTAAAGGGATTTAGATTGTACTCATTCTAATTACCGACTTCATGAGCCTGTATTGTTATTTTTGTCACTACCTACAGTGTCGAGGATTTGGGTAATTTGTGCGCGCTGTTTGCCTTCCTTGGATGTGGTAGCGTTTTCAGCGAGCTCCTCTGGAATCGAACCCTAATTCTCAGTCACCCGTCCACCACCATAGTAGGCCACTATCCTGCCATCAAAAAGTTGATAGAGCGAGAAATTTGGATGATGATCGTCGGCACAAAGGCGTGCTCCGCCGTGAGTTATCGCATGAATCGTGAGAACGGGCAAAGCCCGCGCCGACCTTTTATCTAATAAATGCATTCCTTCAGTGAGTCGGGTTTGTTGCATTATTGGCTCTAGGAATTACTACGGTTATCCGAGTAGCAAATACCATCAAACAAACTATAAGCCAGTTTAATGAGCCATTCGCAAGTTTCACGATGCGATTTTTTCATACTTACACATGCATGGCTTAATCTTTGAGACAAGCATATGACTATTGGCGTGGATCAACCGTAGCATCCTCCACGACGCCGGCACTGCACGCTCTCAACATGCCGCGAGCAATCAAGAGGTCATAATGAGCGCGGCAGCATCGTCTGCGGTTAAGAGACAAAATGCATAGGTATCGTAGAGACAAGGGCCCGAATCCCTACTTCTCAAAAATATTTTTCCGTGATCCGAAAAGCACGACGAAAGCACCAAGCACCACAAGGCCGCACCGACGGTGGCGACCGAGACAAGGCAATACTGAAAGTTCACCACGCACTTGCGCGGGTACGCAGATGGAGAAGGGATCAACACATCCATAATTCCATCCGGTTTAGGTACTAACATGATCCCGATCGCACTCATTGGGTTCCACTAGAACAAGGGGAGTTAATGAAGAGGAGTGCGCCGGCTACTGACACGTAGTATGGAGCCCGCTACACACAACCAAAAACACCACTATGCTGACCATTTGCGTACGTACTGGTGCAATCCGCCCAGGCTGCAACCTCCACCGTACTCCAACCAATGATGGGGGAAGGGGAAGGGCATAATAACAGCAGTAGCTAGACAGGGCATCTAGAGAACCATGAGGGTTAAAAATCCCGTTCCAGCCAGTAGGGAGCCTAAACTCAACTAAGGCTTTGGTCCGCTGCTACATCAAAGACTTGATATACTTTGGGGTCGCTGCAGGCAAATCGCGGCAAGGCAAGGCGAGCGTAATAAGTGCCGCAGGGGCTGTCTTCATAGTGTTGGGGGAGAAATGGGCAAGTTGCTCCAAGCCGCCATGTGTGGCAAAAGGAAGTGCTGCAGGGTACATGCGGGAGAGACTTGTGGTCTAAATCCGCGTTAGTACATTCTGTGAGAGCAAGAGGCTTCCAATGATCGGCATGGAAATCACCACCGCCTTGTACCTGCGACCCATGATTGGTCATCATCTTGGACGGCAGAGCAAACCAGAAGTTGCGGCCTTACGTGGCCGCGACGCACGCTGACTGGAGGACCACGCGAACGTGGTCTCACACACTGGAATTTAAAAAACCGTCCGAGCACAGCCGACATTCTTTTTTTAGCAAGAGAAGGTACAAATTTTATATTCTGACATGCCCATATTGATTGTAGATTTGCGCGGATAATGCTATATAATAAAATCACTTGTTTTACTACTTACCGTGACCATTACCTGGCAAATGCAGCACCACACGTGCAAATCATCTATTTAAATTAAGATTTGAGCAGAAATTAAAACAAATCAACTACTTTTGACTATAACTTCCAACGCGCGTGGCAGGTGCTCAATATTTCTGGCGTTGGGCTGATCAAAGAAACCATGCTTCCAGTTAAAATCCGTGCTTCAGCACACAAATGTTCCATTTCGTGCGATTTGTTCACTTTCTCAGTAGCACATTAAATAAAGCATGTACAGAGGCATTCTGTCAATATTACGCCTTCGCTTACTTGTACAGCTATACCGCTGTGCGTACGCACTCCATATCCTCTGTTGCTAACCTCACTTAGCGTGGAGTTAATTTCCTTCTTAGCATTGTCCGCGTGTGGCTATTTATCTCACATATTTTCTCTCGACGATGAGATGACGAGAGGGTGTTTTCTAAGAGATTGCAATAGGAGGGAAATCGCTAGAATGGCTGAGGCACTCTCTCCCAACATTTTGTTGCATACTCCTTAACAGAAAGATAAGGTATGTTTGTTTAGTGGTTCATTAAAAAGCGACCATGAATTGGCATGGCGTCATTTAAATCTGGCATCCATTAATTTCTAGCCGATCCAATACAGTGATCATAGTGCTGAGACCCACTCTTAACACCTCCCAAAGAAAAACATAGGAGAACAAATCTTTAGAAAAGCTTGTATGTAAGTGTTGAAGCCCACGGCGATAGCACACTTACCGCTTTATCAACCATTTATAGTAACAGTATGATTTTCCCAGCTGGAAGAATCTGTGCTCGTGCCCCACCGTAACAACACCTTTTGATTTTAGTACAACATTGGCTACGCCGTTTCGGTAAACGGCCACCACATTTCTCAAGTAAGCGAATAGTCGGCTTTAGTGGTGCACTTTTCGTAAATGGTTATAGGCAGTCAATTCCATCACTTGCCAACTGCTGTGCATGTCTTCACAGTGTTGCGTTACAGTTCCACGCTTAGCATTCTAACTAACGCTTTCATCGCGTTCGAGTCAACTTCCCACTTATTGGTAAGTGAGGCTCTAAGAGTACTCACCCTGCGATAGCTCTCCAGGTCTAACCTCGTATCACAGATATTAATCCTCGCCAACTCGCCTGACTTTCACATCCAAGCCCCTCATGCCTTGCCCGGCGCCCCGGGTTCGCGCCGCGTCCTAATTAATGGAAAGCAAACTTTTTCCACACTTTTTGATTGGCATGTACGCATCGGGGAAGCTTTGATAATGACACTTCAAGCAGTAGCGACTAATTTGTGTTAATGCTCGCCACTTGATGCTATGAGAGCCAAATTGAAAGAGGTCGTATCTCTACATTACTAACTCCATACTCCCCTGGCTTGCCTCAATCTTTCCATGGCGTAGCGAGGACTTCTAATCTCGCTTCTTTTCAGTATTACATGCATTTCTTGATCGCTTTGATGTCCCGATTACTTGGGGAGAGATGAACAATGTGGTGTGATGGAACCAAGCTGGCTCAAAGATCTTTGCTGCAAAGAGAAAGCAATATCTAGTCCTAATAGCTAACTACCATAACATGATATTTGTGTGTAAACTATCTTCGGTCCGGCTTATTTTCTTCCCGATGGTTGAGAGCATTCAGGATGGTTATTTCCATCTCTCTCTCCCACCAGTCATACTGAAGATTGTGATTACTCTTCTTGGGCTCACAAGTTGTCAAATGAAACGAATCATGGGTATTGTGAAATTTATTTCTGTCGACATATTAGAAAGCATTATGAATGTTAACCAAATAATTCAACATTCACCTTTTTCTTCTAGCAAAGCCATCATTACAGAAAGATGATTAATCCTAGGACCATTTTTCCGATGCCTCATAAATTGTACCATGGGAACGAATACATTCTCTACCACGCGCTGGTACATAAAAATAGAATGATATGAAAGAGTTCCCCTGTGAGGCCCTTCGCACAAGAAATAATAGAGTGGGCGAATGTCTTCCTTAACGATTTGGCCAGATTAAAAACTAGTATAATTTTGTTTATCCATTCAGAATTCCATAACCGGCTATATGGTTCACAAGTTTCCGCTCAATGGTAGATAAATGCATGCTCTGCTAAGACAATAGCCAAACCTTTTTGCCCATTTGTGGGCACGAGTAGTGTAAGCGCCAGGTGAATGTTGTAGAGATCCAATCTCCCACTGCAGCAAGGTACTTTGTTTGTAGCTGTAATAATGGAGACACTTTACCGCAAGGTTCGCATGCATGCACCTGCGATGTAGTCTTACATATGCTTAAATGAGACGCGAGTAACGTATAAAAGATCTACAATTTAGAATTGCAGATGATCCATAGATTTCGTGAATTAGATATCCAAGACATCAAAGGTGGTTCCAATGAGTGTGCGACCTATGGTCCTCTTAGATTGTGTGAGAAATTGCGGTATATACCGGCTTGAGATCCATTTGTTGATGACAGGCTGGGATCCTATCTTCTGCAATCATAGTAAATGTTTTATCCTCCGACACACTGCTATTATATCATTGTCACTCTGTTATTATTTGTTTTGATGGTCAATAATGTACACTTTTGACTGACTTATCATCATGCTCGCTTAGCCACCGGGTTTCGATTTTTTCTCAGCCTCTCAACATATTCTTCGTGACCCGTGCTGCATAGAAAGTATCACAGTGGTTACTCCTCGGAAGTGCTCATTTGGAATGACTAATGCGGGGCTATCCTGTCGTGGGAGAGAATCGGAGGCTCTCTTGCTTGTGGTATCTTGAGTTTGAACCGTAAAGGATTGGCTAATTGATGAATTCGATGGTAATGCTCACCGTCACGTCCACTTCCCACTTCATGTTCCCCGCCGCTCCCATAGCGTTCTTACCGTACGTTGGACAGGGTGCCTCCTACTGTCGAAAGCTTGTCGTGGTTATTGTTATGACGGCGCCTCTATCACCTATCGATGTTTCAGTGGCTTGTATATAAAACGGTGATGGTCACTATTTGGAGCAGTACGTAGTCGTCACCGAGGACAATCTGGGCTCACCGGTATAAAAGATCTTGTGTCGCAATCGCGGTGTTCGGATTAGGACTTGCTCTACTAATTCAGAAGCCTTGAGAAGTTCGGCCACCGAGAGACCGGACCAGACTAAATACGTCTGTCACGGCCTCCCAATAAGCAGCCCGCTATGTGTGCCAACCCCATTAAATAAGGCATGTTGCATCAAAGCATCTTACTCCTATCAGACATTTTAAAATATTCATGCTACTCACACCTGGGCCTCTCTCTCGGACCTCAAGATGGGTGATGCCCAATCCTGTCTTGCCACGACTTCACTTCCTTTGTGATTCTCTGAAGTTGCCAGATTAGGGTTTGCATTCTATTCAAATTGGACAATAACCCGCTAGACATTCTGACTCTCTCGGCTTCACCATCATGCGGATTGGACATGATGTTTTAGACACTCTTTGGATAGACATGTCACTTCCACTCACTGTGGTGCTGCAATGGCCCCCCAGAAGGTTAAGCCTTCTAATTTCTACCCTCAAGAATTGTGCCAAACCATTCCATTCATGGGAAGCATATTGCTTAGCGAGTGACATTAATGGCTTTACAATCTCTTGGTCTCGCATACCAAGCAATAAGTTTCTGATGTTGGCAACAATAGGATTAATCTTCAACACCAGAACTCATATCGTGAGGTTCCCCAACCTCCTGCTAAATAAAGCCTATGGCCTGGTATTTGCAGTGACCAGCCTTAGCCTTAAGGTGATATGGCAATTGCATGGTTTTCTTTGGCCTGTTTTTTGTTTGCTAGTCTTCTCAGCCGTAGATGTTGTCTATTGGCTCGCCTTTAGCACGATTGACCACTCATCCCATCTGTAGCTTCTCCTTGAGATGCTTTCTTCTCCACCGGGCCGACGATCCTATCACATCCTTCACTCACACGCTCCCTCAATAATTAAAATTGCCACACTCTTCCACACAGCACTTGTTTGCCATTCTTTATTACCAGAAAGCCGTATGAGCTTATAGATGTATGTACTTCAGCAACTTAGCGCGACTTACCACTCCTTTGATTTGATTTGGAGAGATGGTGGTTCAGCCAACAGTTACTTGTGGGCTACGTTTGTTAGCCATCTACCAAGCTAGGTGTCGCCCTGTTTTTTCTTTTATGAAGACGCGCTAAAAAGAAGCGTAGAAACTCGCATATCTACATGATACGTTTCTCATTTCAACGACTTAAATTTAACCACACTCTCGAGGTTTGATATATTACTGCTGGCTTTTGTCCGAGAACTATTCCATCTACCATTTCCTATCTTTCCTAATCTCACACCAACTTCATATCGGCGAAATCCGCCTTCATATATCAGCGTTTGATGATCATTCCATGCGGATGTTGAAATCTTTATCCAAAATGAGGCATGCTTTCATGATACGACTCAAACATCGCCTTCCATACCGGGAGTTGCAGCGCAATGAGTGATTATCGTGCTCATAGCATGAATTGAGATCCTTTCATCACCGACGCCCGACTCACGCGATGATCACATTGTTCCTCAAGGCGAAATTCACTCTGCTTTCTTTAAAAACAAGATTCGAAAACTTGCCGTCTGCTATTAGGTTTCCATTGACATTATTTCCTTTATAGTCTCGATTATCTAAACCTTGAGCACTTGGCATCGCACCCCAGTTCCGAGAATGCCCGGTTGCAGTTTTCCTGCACGGCTTTAATGCTCCCATCAGACATTGGTGATATCATCTAAATTCCTTTTACTGCGCTTTCTCCCGGTGTTGCCATCGCGAACCTTTATATCACCGTGACGTAATCTCCATCTGGAGAACAAGCGAAACAGCCAAAATGCATACCGCTAGAGGTACTTACACCAACCAAGGCACTCTGATCTTCTGGGTCATAAAGCTCATGCAAAAACAACAGCTTACAAATGACGGGGGGACTAAGCTTAAAATGGCTTGGAATGTGACCAGCCAAGAACAAGATTCAAAATCACTCTCAGCGGCTTGGAAGCACTTGTGAGTGCGGAACAAAAAGAAACAAAAAAATGGAGAGACCAGAATTCGAACTTTATCCCCGCCCTCGTGCACGCGCGGAAGTAAATGATGAATAGGGTGATAAAACCAAGAAATAAGAAAACTTTTGGAACGTAAAAAAACACATATGAAGATAAGCCGTCGCGTTGGGTCGCGCAAACTCTAGAAATATATTAAGGAACCACATAGAAACAACAGAGAAGACAACGAGGAGTCAAAAAGAAAGATAAGAAGCTGCCAAACTACAAATGAACGATATAACCAAACCGGAATTGGATAATTGCCCAGCATCGTCAGGGAGTGCGGACGACAGATGTGATGCGCAATATGCCACTAAATCACCATTTGTGAAAGTCTAGAGAAGCTGCTGGGCCAGAACCGACTCAAATAGCACCAGAGACACCGTAACCAAAAAGATTACAAATAAAAAGCAAAACCACCACCACGATCAAATTTATCATGTTAGCCTTACTCATATAGCGCTAACCAATTCACCAATTTGGCATACGAAGTACTAAAGAGAATCGGCACCGCCCAAATCTTGAAGAACCACTTGCAGTGCAGGCCATTATACGGACCGATAGGAAACCTCTAATCCGGGGCACCCACGGGCTCCCAGGTGCGAGGCTCCCCCATCCGTCTGCGTTCTTTGATTCTTGATGGTGCGGCCCCACATCCAAGCACCAAAGGCGGGGAGTGGTGCCCGGAAGCTCCCGCATCCCAGGCACCAAGGTGCGCGGTGTGCGGGCTCTGCTGACCAGCGGCCTAGGTTGTTTACGGTCTGCAGGGGCTCCCGCACCACTTCCGGACACCAAGATTTGCAGCGCTCGCCGGCCTCGCCACATACAAGCCAAGCAACCGGTGCAGGTTCAGGGGTATACATAAAGAGCCTGGTGGCCGATGGTGTGAGTTCTCAAGCGCATCCGGTACGAGATGCAGGGTGCCCAGAGAGGCTCTTGATGTGTGAAGCCGAGAGACTTCCGTACCCGGCGTTGGATGGTACCAAGGAAGCCTCCCACGACCAAAGGGTTTGATGGTGCCAGAAGGCTCTTGCACCATCAAGCCCAGGTTTGAGTGTTGCCGAAAGAGTCATGCCATCCAAGAGACCCTGTTCGTGATTGGTGCCCGGACTCCCCGCACCAAGGCATCCAAGCAAGATACGAGAGCGATGGTGCCGGCCCCGCCCTGACAAGCTAGTTTTCTTTGGCCAAGCTCCGCATCCACGCTTCCGAGTCACAGGTATGGTGCGAACTCACTGCCACGCACCACCAATGATAGCTGTAATTTCTCATTGTCGAGACCCGACACATCAAGCATGCATGCTCACCCACTCGAGCATGCTCACTCAGCTCCTTCTCTTCCGTAAGATCATGTGGTGGTGGTGCGCAAGAAGGATCCCACTGACCAGGTGGTGTGGGTTTCCTCTGGCTTAGGCTCGCGCATACAGTGGGACTTTTGGTCCGTGTTTCGGTGGGTAAAATCCAGCGATAGGCTCGCGCCAGCGCAGAGTACCAAGCCGCGGCACGAGTAGAGAATGGAGTATCTTTGAATCACGGTGAGGACTAATGGCGCTCTGAGAAGTTATCAGCACTGTACGCGCGACGCCGGTTCAGCGCGTCAAGCGATATCGAATGCGCCTCTGGCAGCTTCATCAACCGAGCGCCCCTGTCTTCGGCAAGCCTCTATATCCGCTCCCTCCCGACAATACAAGCATTCTTGACTCTCTCTTTCAAAGTCTTTCTTCACTCTGTGCCCGTTTACATCATCTACTCCGCCGATGTTAGCAGACCATTGTAGCGATTGGAGAAATTTTCAGACTCTAAACAACCAGACTACATAACGACTCGTGCTATTGTGTCCGCGCGGAAGGCTTTCCTCCTCGGTGCCCACCTCCAGAGATCAGTCTTGGCCTGTGGCCCCGCCTATACCTCAGCTAGCCTTTACAATTGATTGCCCCGATGATGCAGTTCTCAATTGGTGGGCTTTCACGTTAAACCTGCGGGAGATCTGGTAGATTCTTTTCCTCCGCTTATGTGATATGCACTTCAGGCGGGGTAATCTGCACACGAGGTCGCGCATTCTTAGGCACCGATCTTTGCGATGTCGAAAGGTTCAGGGTCTGATCGACGATACGGCACGCGACTCGGTAACCGAGCATTACTGATGGTTCGTGATGATGTAAGTGAGACACCGGGTAGAGCCAGCTGCTGAATTGTGGCGCGACGAGGCGATTTAGCGCGTGATTGGTGAAAGACCGAGGGCTCGAGGGGTTGGATGAATGACGATCGTGACACGAGGTGAAATGCGTACTGGCCTGTAACAGGCTTGAAACAACTTGCATTCGAGGCTGATGGTTCGGATTACGCCCAATTCCCGCTGAATGCTCACATTTTAAGCTTCGTTCTTCGCCGATCGATGCGAGAGTGAGATATGTCCGTTCTTTGAAATGCGTTACCAGGCATATTTTGCGATAGACAATTTTCTAGCATCAACGAAGCACATTGACACCGCATGTGACGGTCGCGGCTAGCAGGCAGTGTTATTGTTCCCGATTCTTTAGTGGCGGCGTCAGCGTGAGTTTGTCGTTTGCCTCGAAGAGGTTGATCATGACATCTACAGATGGGCGGTGTTAGGGTGGAGCGCGGCATGAGGCATGGAATTGTTGCGAGCATGGATGCCCGCACACCACCTCCGGTGTTGTTACACTTAGTTCGTGGTCATTCTACGACGGGTTTCGACAATGATGCTTCCACGCCTTGGATTCACCTCAGAGCCTTGACGACTTCTTCTCCGCCATAAATGATGAGTTTGAAGTGGACTTCTCGCTGACGTCGCGGGCAGTGTTTCGACCGCCATACGCTGTGTCGGAAACGATTCAGGACCCGTTCGTCCGGTAAGGGCGTGGGGGGTGTATTGCAAAGGCGGGGGGCGTAGTCCAGCGCGGTGATGGCTTCGTGCTTTGGTATTTTCGGGTTGAAGGCCGCTTAATTGCAATGATCTCCCCGCGATGAAATTTCAAGGAATTACCGGCCTGTCGGCCAAGGCTATGGGCTCAGGTTGAATACGCCGATTATAGCTGACCCGTCTGACCAGGCATCTAAGGCGGCTCAACACATGGCCTCCATAAAACTTCGCGGCCTAAGGCCATAGTCCCTGAGCTGGCACGGAGGATCACATAAGTGCTAGTGGTCTTGTGGCCCCGAGGTCTGGATTGCGTTAGCAGAAATTAACGAGGACAAATCGATTCACCAACTAACTAGAAACGGCCATGCACCACCACATGAGTCAAAGAAAGAGGCTCTCGGTCTGCCGAATCCTTACTATATGCGGACGTGTTTCCTGTGTTGTAGTCAAATTAAGCCAGCTCCTCTAGTTGGTGCTGCCCGCGTCAATTCCTTTAAGTTTAGGCTTGCTTTAGACCATACTCCCCCAGGAGAACCCAAAGACTTGATTTCTCATAAGATGCAGCAATTCTAAAAGCAACATCGTAGATATCGTACTTCGATTCAGGTTACGTATGTATCGTCTTGAGCCACCAACTTTTAGTTCTTGATTAATGAAAAACATCGGCCTTGCAAAATCTGTGCCCAGTTGTTAAATCTTTCGCGTCCCAAAATTTCACCTGCGCAAATACGAATGCTAGGCTTGTCTGTTAATCATTATGCCCGAGTCCGAAGAGGCGGATAAAAATCTGCCAGTGTTCTCCATGCTAATGTGCCATAAGCGCTTTGATCTTTGAGCTCTGTTCTTGATAGCGAGTGACCGTGTGGCAAACAATTAAGGTAGCGCATGTCGGCCGATGCCGATGACGAGTTACTCCTGTGACAGATCTGACAGGTGCAGCCCCACCTCGTCCAACTTCTGAGCTTTGCTTTGCAACAGCAATACCTTCCATGTGGAGCTAGGTGCCACCGTTCGGCTGCTGGCACAGGCGCCTCAGCCAAATCCTCGTTGAGGAGTTTGATTGGTTGCTCATTCCGATTGCAGGACTCGCAGGGCGAGTGTTATTATTTATTGTCACTACTTAGGGTATGGGTTGATGATGTCCTAACGCTTGCGCTGCGGATATAGTGGCCGTTCTGCAAACCCCTCTCGAGATCGAACTAATTCTTAGTCACACACTCCGTCACACCATGTGAAATTTCTCCTGCAAAAGTTGATGGGCGGGAAATTGAGATGATGCACCGTGTGGCAAAGCCGTCGATGCCGTCATATCGTGAATCGCCGAGGCAAAGCCCGCTTTGTCGTCTTTTATCTAATAAATGCATCCCTTCCAGAAGAAGTCGGGGGTTTGTTACACGTATTAACTAGAATTACTACGATTATCCGAGTAGCAATACCATCAAACAAACTATAGCGATTCTTAGGCCATTCAGGATTTCACCACGTGAATTTGTTCGCACAACATGCATGGCTTAATCTTTGAGACAAGCATATGACTACTGCAGGATCAACCAGGTAGCATTCCTCCGCGACATGACGCTTGCATGGCCCTCGCCCGTGACATGAAAGGTCTGTGCAGGCGAGCGTCCGTCAGTCGAAGATCACCATAGGCAGCATCGGGGGCAAAGCACGAACCCTACATACAAAAATAATATTCCGCGCGTCCAGCCGTCCGAGCGCGATCGCAGGCAGGACCGGACACACGAGAAGGGGCACCTTTCGGGACCACGGGGCACGATTAAGTCCCACGCACCCCAAAGGAAGCTGAGATCGAAGAGGACGTAGCATCCATAATTCCATCGCGGCCGGTCGCCAACCACAGGACGATCAGCAGTAGCCGCTTGGGTTCAATTAGAACCGGACTTAATGAGGAGAGCGGCGCCGGCACCGGTTGACAGTGATGCGGGTAGCATGGAACACGCCAATACGCATGCCTGCAAACACCACCCTTATGCCCATTCGTACTATTAGCCAGTACCCCGGCACACCCGGCCAACAACACCCGCCAAACCAATATGTATTGTGAGCGGAAGGAATGAAACGGACGCACCACGCCCGCTGAAGCGAGAACGCAGGACAAATGCTGAGACTTGAATCCAAGCCAAGACCGAGGCACAAACTCCCCTGACTTGCACGGTGAGCCATGAGCCGTCAGGACAAGTATCTTGGTTACGGGCAGACCGAATCGCGGCAAAAAGGGCCATAGGCGCCGTGTGGTGCCCGGCCCAGGAAGGCACAAGGGGCGTCTAACATGGCCGAGGGAAATGGGCCGTAAGCTCGGGCTTCCAATAGCAGTATACCCCCCAAGAGATCTTTTGCCCGAAAGGAGACACGGTCTGGTCACAGGTCATCGTTGCTGCATTTCTATGGGCACCGGCCGGGCGACCGGCGGAAAATCACACCGACCTGGCAACCGACATGAGCTCACCGCATTGATGGTGTCATTTGAAACGAGCCAGGCCCCATGTGGGTGGACGGGCGCCCACGCAGGGTGGAGGAGGGCTACGCCGCGGCGACGGATCTCTACTACCACCTGAGCTAAAAGCCGTCCGTGTGCTACCAGCCGGTACATTCTTAATGTCGGAACGGGGACACTTTCTCTCTGGCCCAATCCAAGGCGCGGGTCAAGGCATAGGCACGTTGATGGTGCGAGGCAAACTCCACACATCCAAACGCGCCCGATGCGCGATGCCCGAGATTCCGGGGCCACCAGCCGAGGCGAGCCCCCGCACGCACATCCGACCGCGGCATCCGAGCAGGTGCCCATCGCATGCGTGCCGGGCCCGCACTACCAGGAGCCTATGTTGCAACCGATGGTATGCAGAGTGCCATCCCTGAGCCACAGCCGCCGATGCGCGAAATACCGACCAAAGGCGCGAGCTATGTTGGTGCCCAGCGGGCTTAGCGGTTTTGCCCCGATGAAGCACCCCAAGGGTGGGATGGTGCGGTCCCCACGACCAGGAGCCTGGATTGGCCGATGGTAGATGCCGCTGCTTTTCGCGCATCACCAGGCTGTATAGCGATAGTTCGAGGCGCAAGGTGTGCGCGGGATCAGACCCTGGCGATGGTGCGAATCATAAGCGCAGGTGCGATGGTGGGCCTCCGACCAAGGGCGACCACTCAAGGGCCTTTGTTTGCGGTTGCTCCGGCTCCGCATCAAGCGCAAGGTGCCGATGGTGCCGAGCTCTGCCGCGACCAAAAGAGCCTAGTTTGCGATGGTGTAGAGGGCTCCCCTGCACGATCCAACGCCAAAGGTGTCGATGTTTCCCGATGCGGCGACGGTGCCGTCTTTAGGTGGTGTCACGAGGGTGCACCCGCGACCAAGAAGCTTAAGGTACCGTCTTTGTTCCCATTTCCAGGAAGAACCGGACGGTCCAAAAGAGAGGACACAGGACGACTCGTTGCATCATTTTGTGCATGTCGGGATGACTTCTGTAGGAAATGTTCAGGCGGAATAGCTCACCGAACGCCCGGGATGGATCGTCAGATACTGCCGAGGAATTAGCAGAGTGGTGAAACTGCGACATAGAATAAATTGCGTGGCGATCATGCACAAGACAACTGCTCGCTCAATATCACCCCTTCCCCAAAGAAACTAAAAACTTTATCCAATGCGCTACCGAGGAGACGTCATATATACGAAGCGGACTTACTTTTTGGCAGCTCGCTCCAACGAGACCAGTTGGGCTGCTTTGGTAGTGCCCTGCGCACTCGATGCGCAGGCCGTGTTGCCGTATATCAGAAGGTGCGCGGTAGCGTCGCAGTGTGCCGCTGCGGCCAAGGCCCAAGAGTGCGGAAGAATCTTGTTATAGGAGGACGAGGGGAGCGATCGTTCGTTGTTAGGTGCGAACGTAAGTATATATCAATTCTACGCTTTTAGGATTAGGGGCCAAGGGACTGAGAATGATGATGCGTCGTTGTTAGATGCGTCCATGTTCGATATCGATTACCTTTGGGGATTTGAGGAAGGACTCGTTGCATCGTTTGCATGTCAGGGATGACTGCATGCGGGGATATTCGCCGCCAGGAATGACTCACCGATAGCACCGCAGACTTTGGAGATGGATGTGGTGCTTTGTTGGAACCTCTAACGGTGGTAAACGACGTCAGGAGCATCACGATAGGCGTGAAAGTGCCCTGGTTGTGCTGGTTGCTCAATGTCCCGTATCGCCTACCTGAAGCTAAAAAACATCGATAACTACCGGGGAGATTCATTAAAGCACGAGCAGACGAGGTTTGGAGCAGGGACACTTTTTAATACGCACTTTTTTCCGCATTTGTTCCCGCACGAGGGCACAGGGCTCGGCGGCTCCCGCACCTCCAGAGGCACCAGATTTTCCGATGTTGCTCGATGACCCCGCACCACGGGATGGCCTACCAGGTTGCCGGCCCGGCTCCGCACATGTCTGCATCTGGCGAGCCAGGGTGGTTTGAGCCACTTACCATATTTTTAGCCCGGAAATTTTTGCGGTAGCCAAAAACAAAATGCCATCTGCGATGGCATGGCATGCCGGCGCGAGAAAATTGAGCCGGTGCCCGGAGCGACGATAAGTTAGGAAAAGAAGCACGCGCACACACCCGGCCCCAGTTATTGCCGTATTCCCACTTTTGTGCGATGTATTATCCTTGCCAATCCTGCGGGGATCTGGGGTGGACAAAGGGCGAGGGGATCGGAAGGCGATGGGAGAGGCCGATGGCGACAAGTTTGGATCTCGGTGGATCGGCAAGGCGGCAAGGTACTTCTGCCACCACAATACCCCGTCGCGCATGTTTAAATCGTCGCAGATTCTACGCGCTCGGTGGAGTGCAACTCAAGGCGCCCGCAGCTTGCATCGCGCAGCGATCATGCACCTGCTGACACGTGCCCATCCGGCAATGGGCGGCAGGCCCCTCTTTTGCGTGCGTAAGCCTAGATTACGACTTAGGCGTTGGTCATAGGTATACGCGGTAACCGGGCGCCGTCGGCTTTTCTAACGTGACCAATTAATGCGAATCGCGGTTGATCTAATTGCTGACCGTAGCGACATGAGGTAAAACTAACTTTGTCTCACGACGGTCTAGCGCGACTCACGTTCGGTGGGTGAACAATCCAACACTTGGTGAATTACGCTACAATGATAGGAAGAATGGGCATCAGCGAGCATGGATCAAAAGCAACGCTTGTCGCTATCTCGTAGCTAGTTCGCTTGTGAATTACTGCCATTGCAGAAAGCGGTCGGTAAGGTAAAACTTCTTTGTCTCGACACATCTAAACCCATTTCACGGTGGGTGAGCAATCCAACGCTTGGTGAGCCGACATCGAAGGATCAAAAAGGCACGTCGCTATGAGCGCTTGGCTGCCACATTCCAGTAACTTTTAAAGCACCTCGCTTCAAATTCCGAAAGGTCTAAAGGATCGATAGGGCGCGGCGCTTTCTGAGTTCGTATTGCATCGCGGAAATCGGTCCGTGAGCTTTTTGCCTTTGCATTTCCACCACGAGATTTCATTTCTCGTTGAGCTCGTGCGGTTACCACACGCGTTATCTTTTACTTGGATGTGCTTATTAACTCACTGCCCGATGTCTTGTCTCCTCGTCGCTACGGAAAGCCGATAACAGGTCCCAAAAAGGGCCGTGCACCACTCTCGGAATCACGGAATAAGTAAAATAAATTAAAAGTAAGGTATTCAATTTCGCCGAGCTCCCTTGTATCTACACTCCAAGTCATTTTGAGAATGGCGGACTGAGTCAAACGAACGGTCTTCTTCCCGGCGGTTCCAAGAAGCCCGTTCCCTTGCTTGTTTGTGGTTTATTTGAGATAGTAAGCCGAGGGCGAGATGATCGGGAATCGTAATCCATTCATTGGCGTCGTCATAATTATTAGATGACCAGGGCATTTGTTACAACAAGAGAAGAGAGTCATAGTTACTCCTTGCGTTGCGTATTGGTTGTTCTTCGCACGATATTGACATTGAGCAGGGGAAATCACATTGCGTATTGTGAGCTCGAGAGAATATCATGATGCTTTGTTCAGCAATTAGTGCGGTCATGATCGGATTCCTTGGTCGGTCTGTGACTCATCGTCCCGTGCGCGGAAGGCCGAAAGAGCCCTCGTCGATCCGGTCAGTCGGCCGGCACGTGCGGCGAGCCCGCTCTCGCCGCAGCGCGGCGTCGAGCGATACCGTGTTTCGGGAGCTTCGTCCGTCCCGTGGAGCTGGAGTGCAAGCCCTCGAGCAATCACTTTTCCCGGTTACGGATCATTGCCTGGCCGGCCTTGCACCGTTTGTTCCGTGACCCGGTACATTTCCACCTTAAACCTGACGCGGTTATCGATTGCGGCGGGCGCGGACAGCACTCATCCTTCGATTTCCAAAGGGCAAGCGGCGGCCAGGACTTCACCGCAGCGGCGTGCGCGGTGCTCTGCTGACCGGATTCCTCGGTGGGCGTTTCGGTGCGGGGCGGTAGATTAAGCGAAGATGCTCTTCGACGGCCCGCATGCCGACGATCCTGAACTCTGGCGTGCCGTCCCACTTGGCCGCGGTTGGTTAGGAATTTTAACGATTCCTTTGAGCCGCGACGCGAACGCGCGCCTCCAGTCGAATGGGCTTCCCTGTCTCTGGGATCGGCCAACCCATGTGCAAGTCACCGTTCCGCCTGGAGACCTTTCCCCTCCGCCGGCCTTCAGTTCTCGTTTGAATATTGCTACTACCCAAGTGCGCAGGCTGGCGCGCTCCGCCCGGCCGCGCGCCCGGGGTTTGCAGTAACGCCTCCTGCTCTCATCGGGGCGCACGCGCGACGGCAATAGGTATAGGTGGCAACGGCAAAGCGCCATCCATTTCCGGGGGCTGGATTGATTCGGCCGCGTGGGTTATTTACCTCCCAGTTTAAGGCGACTTTGCCGCCCCGCAGCGTCCTGGCGTGTATCGGCCAGCAGCACCCTTTGTAGGTTCTACGGTTATGCGCGCGGGTTGAGCATGCCGGCCAGGATTTCGTACATCACCATACGCCGGTTGCGCTTGCAAAAATGGCTTACTTGAGCTCTCGATTAGGTAGGTAGCTCCAGCGACAAAGCATTGCGTGATCTACTATTTAAAAGTTTGAGCGTGGGCGGCGTTGCGCCCCCCGGAATGCCTCAATCGTGGCTGCCCGATATGGAGAGAACGCTAAGCTTTGCACGAGAAACCGCGGAGGCTTCTACTGAAGCAGGTTACCGTTAGTCTTTCGCCCTATATGCAAAGTCAGACCGACAGTGTCGGTGTGAACATTGCAGGCTCCGCCAGGTTTCCTCGGCTTCGCCGCCTCAGGCATGAATTCTATGCGGGTCCCGATGGGTCATTACTCTCCTCGTTCCCCTTCTCCAAAGATCAAGTCAGTCGATCGATTTTTCCGCAGATCGTAATGTTTGCGTATTACAGGTTTCCTGGCAGTTAGCTCACTTGCACATATCAGGATAGACTCCTTAGTCCGGTGTTTCAAGACGGGCGGGTAAGACCATGGGAGACGCGAGCCGATGCGGCAGCACCAGTCTTGGCACGCCCGAAGACGACGCTGAATCGGTGGGCTGGCAGAGGCGATCTCCCACGGAGGAGCGTGTCAGGCGGCAACGGCCGCCGCACGCCGACCCGCGTGATTCACGCTGGCCGATCCGTGACGGCCTACTCGCGTTTATCACCACACCGAGTAGCCCAGGGCGCAGCCAGCGGCATCCGCCGCTTCCTCAGACCGCACTCTTGTCTCTTTCGAAGTCCTTTTCATCTTCACCTAAGCCGCCCATGGTGCCATTAGATCTACCTTGCCCGTGTGTAGACGATGGAATTTGCACCCGATTAGGGCTTAAACAAACAGACCCGACTCGTGACCGGCGCTAGTTGGTGAGAGTCGGAGCGGCGGCTCACCTCTCCGACGCCCGCTCGAGGACTTGGGCGATCCAGGATCACCGCCATGAGGACGACGCCAGACTACAATTCCGAACGGACCTGCGCGCGCCCGATTGCCTCAGCTGGGCTTTTCTGGTTTCGCTGCTTCAGTTACTAGAGATCCTGGTAATTTCTTCCTCAACACCAGTATTATATAAACTGTATGGGTAATCGCACTGACCTTTGACACAGATGCGATCTGGCTGCCTTCTTACCCGCCCGGGTCTATCGTCGGCGTGAACGCCTTGCGATCATGAGGTTCTTATTACGGCGTACCACATGAGTGGCTGCTGAGCAATCTGATCGAGATAATTAAGGCTGCTATTGTTTGCGTAGGCTACGCACGAGGCGCGGATTTCCTTTGCCAGATGACGAGGCCGAGGCTCGGGTTGGATGGCTTGATCACGGCACGCGCTGCGAACGCATTTTCGGCTAATGGCGAGGCTGCTGCTGTTCAGACTCGATGGTTCGCGCAGGATGCGAGAATTCTACCAAGTGCTAGCTTACCTACGTTCTTTTCGCCGATGCGGTAAGAGATCGATCTCATTAGAGAGTGGAATCAGTATCATTTGCGACGAGAACAACATCGCGGAGCGACAACGACACATGCGACAAAGGCGATCACCGTTCCGGCGCGATTCATTGTCAGCATGCGAGATTGATCCGTTGACATCGCGCTTTGCAAGAGAGGACAACACCCCGCCGGCGGAGTCGGGATGCGACGGGACGAGACCGGCGACCGGCTCCGGCGTAGGGCGTAGCGCCGTGTGGAGGAATGTTTTACCGCAGCACCTCGCCGGTGGTGCGCGTGGAATTGCGATACGCCAGGGTTTCAATCGGAGTGCGTGGCTCACGAGCACAACTTCTCCTTATACAAATGATAAAGGTTGATCGACTTCTGGCGTGCAGCGAATATAGCGTGCCACGATAAACAACGCTGCACCGTTGACCATTCGCGATGAAGCGGGCGATTGATATCATGCAAGAACGTGGTCAACGAAACGATAGACTACCTGTATTTACTGAAATTCCTCGTTGAAGACTAGCAGGCAATCATCCCATCATCGATGAAATTTTCCACGAAGGTACTGGGCACAGCCGTGAACGAAGACTAGTAGATGAGATGCGCTCCCGGTGTGCGCGCGCGTGCATCGGTATGTCTAAAGGCATCACCAGCCATGCCTCAGCCATGGGCACTAAGGCCACTAGATCTAAGCCCACGAGGATACCGGCTTAACTGAATGTGAGTCTGGATTAGATTAGCAGGTGCCCGAGATATCGCTCGTGCCACGACGAGCCCCACCACCCATGAATCGAAGGAGCAGTTGTCAAGTCACCGCTGCGTAATGTGCCGGACGCGGTGGATTCCAGGTGTTCGGAGTCAGAATTAAACCCATTGCCGAGCTCCCTCGGTGGTGCTGCATAAAATCCAATTCGCTAAGTTCAGGCGCGACCACTCTCCGGAGCCCAAAGGCTTTGATTCTGTAGAGGTGGGAGTCACAAAGCAGCATCGTGAATCCACTATTCGAACAGCATCGATTATAATAGGTTGAGACTGAGCCCGGTTGTATCTGATAAATCATTCCGGGCCAACCGATTTTCTTGATTATTAAAACATCAGCTTAAATGCTTTTGGGTTATTGGGTCTTTACGCCAATCGAAATTTCACACCTCAGCTGAAATGCACAGTACTTGTCATTTGACCCAATCCATTACCCGTCGGCCAGCACGATAGGATCGGAATCCTGTGATGTTATCCATGCTATGTAATACCTAAGGCGTGGGCCTGCTTTGGGCGCTCTATTTCTTCAAGTAACAGGCCTTAAGTGGACGCATCGCCGAAGACGGCGGAGTGCTCACCGTGAGGGCCGAGGCCGACATAAGCTACGAGCTAGCGCAGCAGCAAATATACGCTATGCCGCGGCTGCTAGTGCACCAGACTTGCCCTCAATGAGCTCCTCGTTAAGGGATTTGGGTGTACCGCTAGACTCATAGAGCAGCAATCGTTATTTATTGCCCTCAATGTGTCGGGATTGGGTAATTTGCGCGCCTTAAGGGATGGATGTGTAGCCGTTTCTCGGGCTCCCTCTCCGGAATTCCAGTGCCGGACTCGCAGAGAAGGCGGTATTGTTATTTATTGTCACTACCTCCGGAGTGTCGGGATTAGGTGAATTTGCCGTGGTAGCCGTTTCTGGAGCTCCATGCCAACCTAATTCTCGTCACCCGTCACCACCATAGGTGCCACTATCACCTGCGGCGCGAAAGTGATGGGCGGCGGTGATAAATAATGCAAGCGCCGGCGCGCAAAAGATGCCACGATCGTCCGATTATCATGAGATCGCCGGCCAGCGGGCCACCGTCCGATACTTTTATCCTAATAAATGCATCGCCTTTACAAGTCAGGGTTTTGTTTGCGTTAGGCTCTGGAGAGTTACGGTATCCGGAAGTATGAGCCAAATGCCATCAAAACAAACTATCTTGTTTTATGCGAGCCGTGCCCAGTTTCTGAATTTATTCATAGCACACGCATCGTGGCAATCTTTGAGACAAGCATATGTTCTGTGTGGGATCGGTAGAAGGCGGCATTCCTCCGCGACGCGTCAGCTTGCGCCGACCACCTCAACATGGGCGCGAGCAGCAAGGTCAGGATACTTACGTACACAGGTGATCCGTCAAGGGAGAACAAAAATGCATAGGCATCAGCGGGCAGGTCTCACTCAAAAATATTTCCCGCATCCATGTGGTACGGCACCAGCGGTGCATTTGAGGGGCGGCGCACTCGGCCTTTCGGGACACTGGGGTCTACGCATGCACCCGAGGCAGGGCACGCGAGATGGAGGAGACAGACGGGCATCATAGTGTACCCATAAACTTGATACATGCACACGATCTCGCACCTTGCGGTTTCGTTAGAGAACGAGGACTTAATGAGGAAGTGCGGCTTCGGCAGTTCGATGCCGGTGGCATGGGCCTTGCCTGCTGAGTCTGTGACGAAGCACGGCTCCTTGTATGCCCATTGCGTACGCGTAAGTGGTAGCACCCCACCTGCACCGAACAACGCGCAGCGATGTATTGGTGAAGGCGGAGACAATGGCGAGTAGCACTACACAACCGCTAGTACGCGAGAACCCACGGGACAAATCAGACTGGTGACCGCCTGCACAAAGCCTCAACACTTTGATTGATCAGCCGTTGGTGAGTTAGTGCGGGGTCTGCAAGGACTTCGAATGGAGCAAAGGGGAGGCAGCGCGCGTGAATTAACTTGCGGGACACAAGGCGTCCTTTGACCCAGGAGAATGAACGCGAAGCCAAGGAGCGATACATAAGCCACGAAGTCTTTGATCTTTGGATATAGAGACTTTGGTCACCGGGTGTTGGCATTTCTGAGACACAGCCCGACCGACCGGCGGCGGCCGGAAAATCATCACCCCGACCACTAGCGCCGGCAACCGAGATGAGTGCCACTAAATACGTGGACACGACGCACGACGACGGATCACTGCACCCGCGTCCGATTGATAGGCGTCATTCACATCAGAGCGACGACCAATGGCCGAAGGTGTGCACCCAAGCACGGAAGGTGCCGCATGGTGCCAGGCTTCGCACACCACCAATGCCGTGAGATGCAGAGGAGGGCTGGTTCTCTCGCACATCAGAAGTCGGAAGGTGGTGTTTGACTCAGGTCCGTGGTGCCCGATACACATCTAAGGCATGAATAGATTTGGCATGGATAAGCCCCTAGTTTTGCGATGGTGCCCGAAAATTGCGCGCGCATCAAGACCGCAAAGGTCTTGCGGAGGAGTGGTGCCCGGGTCCGCGACCAAGAGGCCTGGTTGCCGATGGTGCCCGGCTCGCACATCCAGCGCCAAGGTCGTCTTGTGGTTTGAGGCTCCCGTGGTTCCAAGGGCCCTGGTTGGGAAGTTGCAGGGCTGCCCACTGCATCCAAGCATACCAGATCCTAAGTGTAGCCGGTCCGACCAAGGGCTTGTTTAGCGTTTTGCGAGTGCTCGAGTGCTTTCCCGCGCATCAAGCACCCAGATAGGAGGTAGTCCCCCACACGAGGGCGACGGAGGCTCCTGGTGTTGTGGCGGGACCAAGGGCCTAGTCGAGGAACGACTCCGCATCGAGCAAGGTCGCGTCGGGCTGTTTCCGACACATCAACGCTCGGCGTGACCGATCAATTGTGGTTCTGAAGGTCAGCCACGTCCAGACGAGTCTTGGGAGTTCATGTTTCCAGAGGGACAGGCCGTTCAAAAGAAGGTTTCAGACGACTGATTACTTCGTTTGTAAGGATTGACCTAATGTAACGGATATGGCTCACGGGCACCAGGCAGGATGAAATGGAAGTGAACCTGCATAGAACATGGTGGTGAGATCCGGGCATACGCGACCAGTGGCCGTATTGGACAGACCCTATTCTCGACTTCACTTCCCCCTGAAGAGCTATAAAACTGCTCGATGGCGGCTACGGGAGACGTTGCATCAGCGAGAACCCCACTTTTTTGCGCGCTACGCACTGTGGGGGCCAAGTTTAACTGGTGGTCCTACCGGCGCTCGATGCACCAGGTGCCCGTGTGCGGGACCCCCGCACCGTGCGACACATCGTGCGCGAGTGGCACGTGCGCAAGGCCGCAACGCAGAGAGGCCCAGTCGAAGCTCTTTGTGCAAGGAGGGCACGCGGCCGGTAGTTCGTTGGGTCGAGGAACGTACTGCGTTGCTCAAATTCTACCTTTGGGTTGGGAGGACCGGGGCGGTGCGTTGTTGGAGTACGTCGCATATTGCGATATCTGATCTCCGAAGGGAAGTTCTACAGCAGGATTTGGAGGGAATTGCGTTGCATACGTTTTTGTGGCACCTTCAGTCGGGATATGGAGATATTACCTTAATAGCTCGCAAGGAGCCGGCGGATGGTGTCGAACCTGCCGCCAGGAATTCCTACTTTGATGGTGATGCCAGCTGATACCGGAGCATGCGATGAAGGCGGTGGCGATCAGATAGATGCGCTGAATACTTCACTAGAGGCTAAAAGCCAGCGATGCGGCTGCAGGGGCGTTGTTGTAAAAGTCAAAGGCAGCGGAGTTTGAGGATGCTAGCGAGGACGCACCGAGGGCGGTTGTATGCTTCGACCTTTCGCGCATCTCGAGGCACCAAGGTCGCTTGATGACGCTTTCGACCCGCGCTGGGGATAGCTAGCGGGTTGCGAGGTTGCGAAATCCCCCATGCAGAGGAGGCCGATTTATTACGACCAACCATAGTGTTTTCATTGAAATTTTCGCATTGGCGGCTCCAGCATGACCAGCTTGATATGGCATGGCGCTGGCATAGCAATGAAATGAGCCATTGGACGGCGACAAAGATTGGGAAAACACGCGCACAGCGATTGGCCATGTTTTACGAGGCAACAAGACCACGCCAAATGAGCAACTGCTCCCTTGCAGGTCCACTGAGGGACGGGATGGGCGTGCAGAGGCAGGGGACGGTGGGGTGAACGGTTGTCCAAGGCGACAGAGAGGTTGAGATACTGGTGGTAGGCAGCCGCGCGCTACACTTACAATCCGTCGGCGTGGCCCAAAT
>CM046947.1:74836407-74843907 GCA_025698515.1 Gossypium sturtianum | reverse complement strand
ACTCAACGAACATGCTGCTTCAGAGATGCTTTTCCAAGTAAAAGAAGGTTTGTCTATTCTCTTGGGATGGAAAATATCCCCATTCGGGAAATACTTAGCACTGAGAACCTTGTAACAAAGAGTGTCAGTACAGTTTATAAGACGCCATACTTGTCTCCCTAAAAGAGCTAAGTTAAAAAGATGGAGATCCCTAAAGCCTAGCCCCCCATTCCTTTGGGAAAACACATGCGATCCCAAGCAAGCATTCTCCACCCTCTGTTCCTTTCACCACCACCCTACCAAATGCGGCCAATAATGGATTGGATTTCCTCGATCACCCCTTTAGGGGCACGAAAAATAGAGAAGGAATACGTGGGAATCGCCTGGATGACCGTCTTGATGAAGATCTCCTTACCCGCACTAGATAATAACCGTTTAGACCAGCTATTAACCTTGCTGGCCGTACGGTTCACAATGCTTCTAAAGGCGTCGGTCTTCTTTTTGCCCACCATGGTCGGGAGACCCAAGTAGCAATCGATGTTGTCAACCACCCTCATACAGAGAAGCCTATTCGCAATGTTTCTTTGAGCCATAGGAGTTTTTGGACTGAAGTAAAGCATAGATTTGTCCATATTAATGCTTTGACCCGACAGTCTTTCGAATTTTGTTTAAGATCTGCATGCAAGCCTAAACCTCCCTTCGATTGTTCCTAACAAAAAGAAGGGCATCATCAGCAAAAAATAGGTGGTTAATACGAGGCCCATCTTTGCTTGCCCGAATGCCTTTTATTTTGTGAGTTTCCTGAGCATTCACGAGCATGCGAGACAAGGCATCCATACAAAACAAAAAAAGATAAGGGGATAGGGGGTCTCCTTGGTGAATGCCCCTCTCCGGGACTATGACATTGGAAAGCTTTGAATTGCACTTGACTTTATAAGTAACCGTACGAACGCAACACATGATTTTATTGACCCACTCCCTTGAGAAACCAATCTTTAACATGACCTTCTTGAGAAACCGCCACTCCACCTGATCGTAGGCCTTGCTCATATCGAGTTTGATGACGCAACCTTTGTTTGGTCTATTTTTGGAGCTTCAGAGATAGTGAATGAGCTCGTGTGCTATTAGAATATTATCATGAATCATACGACCGGGCACGAATGCGCTCTGGTTCTGACTTATGCACTTAGGGAGAATGTTCTTGAGACGATTTGCCAACACCTTCGAAATAATTTTGTAAATAACCCTGCAAAGGCTAATTGGACAGAAATTAGTCATTTCACAAGGATTATTGACTTTTGGAATTAAAACAAGAAGAGTTTCATTAATGGTTTTTATTTTATCCATATCCCGTAGTGCTTCATGAAAAAATTTGAGAACTTCTTTTCCCACGATCTGCCAATGATTTTTGAAGAAACTTCCGGGGATACCATCAATACCGGGAGCCTTCCTAGGGTCCATTTGGTTGAAGGCCGTCAAAATCTCATCGTCTGTGAACTCTTTGTTTAACATCTCCTTCATGCCATCCGTGATACAGTAAGGGATGAGATGTAAGTCAAGCTCCTCGCTAGGGTCAATCGAACACTTAAACAGCTCATTAAAGTAGCTCCAAGCTATGTTACAAATCATAGAACTATCTTCATGCCACGTTCCATTAGAATCCTTAAGCTTTTCAATACTATTTTTCCTCTTTCGGCTCATTGCACGAACATGGAAATACCGAGTGTTGCGGTCTCCTTCCTCCAGCCACTGGATGCGGGATCTTTGCGCCCAATATTTCTCCTCAATATCGTATAGATGACCCAGCTCACCCCTCGTAGACTTTAGGATCCTCACCGTATTCTCATTACCCGGCCTATCCATTAAAGTGCTTATTTTCCTATCGAGAGCATTGATCTTTCTCCTCATAGTTTTGAAACGATTATATTGCCAAGGCCCCAGCCTCTCCCATACCTCCTCAATCTTCTCAAGGAGATTCCCCTCTCTTCTGGACCAAACAGAGCTAATGATGTCCTCGGCTTCCTTCTTCTTAGCCCAACACGTGTCGTATCTAAAACAATGTTTAGGGCCACCGCCATGCTCCCTCGGTTTGCTCCCTACGGTGTCCATAATAATAGCATCATGGTCAGACTTAGACTGGCGCACCACCGTAGTTTCAATGAAGGGCATGTTATTAACAATATCATCCGACACAAGGAAACGATCGAGCCTCTCCTTGACAAAGCCCGGCCCTTCCCTATTGTTACACCACGTAAACCAACCACTCCTAGTCTTAATATCAACCAAAGCTAACTCTTCCAGCAGCTCACTAAATTCATCCATAGCCACCCTAGGTTTCCTCCTCCCACCTTCCTTCTCATTATCGTTAAGAATCGCATTAAAATCTCCACCCACCATCCATCCCTCCCTAACCGTGTTTTTGATTCTTCTCAACATATCCCAAGCTTGTTTTTTCTCAATAGAATCAGAGTGACCATAGAACCCTGTAAACCTAATGTTCATACCATCCTCCATGCCAACCATAGCATCAACATGATATTTAGAGTAGCTTTGAATCGTCACCTTAGTGCCATCCTTCCACAACAATGCCAAACCCCCACTTTTTCCTTCCGCATCCATTGCCAAGCAACCATTCATCTTACAGATAGAGCTAACACGAGTGATATTATTAGCTTTAATCTTAGTCTCACTTAAAAAAACAACGTCGGGGATATTAGCAACAATAAGTTGCTTCAACTCGCGAACTGTCGCGGGGTTCCCCAACCCCCGACAGTTCCAGCACATGAATTTCATGGATCCTGGCGGGGCTGGTCGCCAGCCACCGCCTTACAAGGTGATATACAATCCAACAGTTTTCTTTTGGCCTGTTTTGCAGGGCTTTCATCCGTGTTATCTCCTACTGGCCCCCTCATTTTTTTCCTTTTGCTTTTGAAACGACCCATCCCATCTCGCATAGCTCTATGGAACCTTCTTTCCACTGGAGAAGCTGACATTATATCTTCTTCACCTCCTCTATCCCTGCCCTTTTGAACTAGTTGCCCGCTCTCCTCCCTAGAGTCGGTTTTGCTATCATCTTTGTCTTCAAGCATTGTAGATTTTGCCGTTATAACTTCAACCCCATTCCGCCAATTACCCCTTCCTTGACTCGGAGGAGTAAGAATGACCCTTAACCAATTTCCATATTGGGGGCTTAAGCTGTTAACTTCCACCGAGCCGGCCATGTCCTTACATTTTTCCTTTTTGTGACCAATAACTCCACAAAGGAAACAAAAATCTGGAAGTCTTTCATACTTCACTGTACAGATAGTTTCAACTCCTTCATTATCGACCAATTTCACAATTCGCCGTAGAGGTTTTGATATATTTATCACGACTTTTATCCTAATAAAGTCCGTCCATCCGCCCTCTCTATCTTTCCAATCAATCGCCACCAATTCTCCCATGATACCACCCATATCAACGGCTGTTTGACGATCCATTAGTTCCATAGGAATATTGAAAACTCTTATCCAAAAAGGAAACTTATCAAACTCGTATGATTCGATGGCTTTCCCTTTCTCAAATGGTAACATCGAGAATAAGCAGTTATCGAACAGTCATGGCATGAGGTTGAGGATCCTGTTTCTATCCTCCAAACATCCAAATTTCACGATGATCACATCATTCTTCAGGGCGACGAAATTTACCTCTTCTTTGGTATACCAAAGTGATCTGAAAACCCTGTACATGGCCTCTCTATTAGGTTTTTCCATCGCCATGATTTTTCCCATGGCCCATGATTCAAACCCTTGCGAACTGCTAGCATCCTTTGATCGAGTCACTTTGACTGATTCTTCCTCCAAAAATTTTAATCTTTCCATCATCACATTGATATCATCCTCCATATTTCCTTTTTCCTTTCCCGATTGTTCGTCCATCGCCACAACACACCAGGGTACCTAACCAAAACAGACACAAAAGAAAACGCAAAGAAACGAGGAAAGAGAGGTACAGCCAACCAAAAGCTAAAGATTCTATCGCAAGCAGCAAAACAACACAAAATAAAACTCAAAAAACTCAAAATCACAAAAACCAGTACAGAACAAACTTAAAGATAACAGTAAGGATCAAGCAAGAAGAACAATAATTAAAACACCGTCCCTCAGGCAGAGTCGCCACGATGGGACAAGAAACAAACAAACAAACAACACGAGTAAAACAAAGAAACCACATAGAACAATTGGGAACACCTTATCGTCCGTTTCCCAAACGTGCATGAAAGTTAAACATAAAAATTGAGAAAACCAAGAAAATCAAAAAACCATGCAAGTACGTAAATAACACCGCATAAAATCAATTGATAGCTGTCGTGGGTCCCGCGAAACCCTCAAACAATTAAAGAAAACCATGCAGAGGACAATTTACGCACAGAAACTGTGGGAAGAAAAGTCAAAAGAAAAAACAAAAAAAAACTTAAAGATGAAGAGATAATACCAAGAAACCGAGGAACAATAACGCAGTAATCATCACAGAAACGATTGATAGGACAACGCCTGTAAAGCCTTCCACTCAATACGCCAGCGCAAAAGAAACTCGGGAACAGGATTCAAAAAAACAACAAATTCCACCGAACAAGAACCAAAAAGAGATTAAAAAACAATAGCAAAATCAAAACACTCATTAAAAAAATCCTCGGAAGCCTCATCCCTCAACACAAACTGCCATAAAATTCAAACAAATTTAGGCAGACACACACACGAGAGAATCAAGAAGCATAATCGCCCAAATCTTGGAGAAAACACGCTTTTTTCTACCAGTCGACATTCATATGTCTGAAACGGGGACACTTTTCTCTAGCCCGCACATCCGAGGCACCAAGGTGCCGAGGCTCCCCCACATCCAGGCACCAACGTTGGTGATGGTGCCCAAGGCTCCCGCACATCCAAGCACCAAGGCGCGAGGTGGTGCGAGGCTCTCTGCCGTCCAGAGAGCACCAAGGTGTCGATGGTGCCAGAGGCTCTCGCACGACCAAGGGCCTAGGTTTTCGATGGTGTCCGAGGCTCCCGTACATCCAAGCACCAAGGCGCCAATGCTGCTCGAGGCTCCCGCACATCCGAGCACCAAGGTGCCGATGGTGCCCGAGGCTCCTGCACGACCAAGGGCCTAATTTGCCGATGGTGCCGAGGCTCCCGCACATCCGAGCACCAAGGTGCCGATGGTGCCCGAGGCTCCCGCACTACCAAGGGCCTATGTTGCCGATGGTGCCCGAGGTTGCCGCACATCCAAGCACCAAGGTGCCGGTGGTGCCCGAGGCTCCCCCATGACCAAAGGCCTAGTTGGCCAATGGTGTTCGAGGTTCCCGTACATCCAAGCACCAAGGTGCCGATGGTGCTCGAGGCTCCTGCACGACCAAGGGCCTAGTTTGCCGATGGTGTCCGAGGCTCCCGCACATCCAAGTACCAAGGTGCCGATGGTGCCCGAGGCTCCTGCACTACCAAGGGCCTATGCTGTCGATGGTGCCCGAGGCTGCCGCACATCTAAGCACCAAGGTGACGATGGTGCCTGAGGCTCCCCTACGACCAAGGGCCTAGTTTGGCGATGGTGCCCGAGGCTCCCGAAGGACCAAGGGCCTAGTTTGCCGATGGTGCCCGAGGCTCCCGGACATCCAAGCACTAAGGTGCCGATGGTGCCCGAGGCTCCCGCACGACCAAGGGCCTAGTTTGCCAACGCTGTTCGAGGCTCCCGCACATCCAAGCACCAAGGTGCCGATGGTACCCGAGGCTCCCCCACGACCAAGGGCCTAGTTGGCCGATGGTGTCTGAGGTTCCCGCACATCCAAGCACCAAGGTGCCAATGGTGCCCGAGGCTCCCGCACGACCAAGGGCCTAGTTTGCCGATGGTGCTCGAGGCTCCCGCACATCCAAGCACCAAGGTGCCGATTGTGCCCGAGGCTCCCGCACTACCAAGGGCCTATGTTGCCGATGGTGCCCGAGGCTGCCGCACATCTAAGCACCAAGGTGCCGATGGTGCCCGAGGCTCCCCCACGACCAAGGGCCTAGTTTGGCGATGGTGCCCGAGGCTCCCGCACATCCAAGCACCAAGGTGCTGATGTTGCCCGAGGCTCCCGCAAGACCAAGGGCCTAGTTTGCCGATGGTGCCCGAGGCTCCCGCACATCCAAGCACCATGGTGCCGATGGTGCCCGAGGCTCCCGCACGACCAAGGGCCTAGTTTGCCGATGATGTCCGAGGCTCCCGCACATCCAAGCACCAAGGTACCGATGGTGCCCGAGGCTCCCGTACTACCAAAGGCCTATGTTACCGATGGTGCCCGAGGCTGCCGCACATCTAAGCACCAAGGTACCGATGGTGCCTGAGGCTCCCCCACGACCAAGGGCCTAGTTTGGCGATGGTGCCTGATGCTCTCGCAGGACCAAGGGCCTAGTTTGTCGATGGTGCCCGAGGCTCCCGCACATCCAAGCACCAAGGTGCCGATATTGCCCGAGGCTCCCGCACGACCAAGGGCCTAGTTTGCCAACGCTGCTCGAGGCTCCCGCACATCCAAGCACCAAGGTGCCGATGGTGCCCGAGGCTCCCCCACGACCAAGGGCCTAGTTGCCCGATGGTGTCCAAGGTTCCCGCACATCCAAGCACCAAGGTGCCAATGGTGCCCGAGGCTCCCGCATGAGCAAGGGCCTAGTTTGCCAATGGTGCCCGAGGCTCCCGCACTACCAAAGGCCTATGCTACCGATGGTGCCCGAGGCTGGCGCACATCTAAGCACCAAGGTGTCTGTCGATGGTGCCCGAGGCTCCCCCACGACCAAGGGCATAGTTTGGCGATGGTGCCCGAGGCTCACACACATCCAAGCACTAAGGTGCTGATGTTGTCCGAGGCTCTCGCAGGAGCAAGGGCCTAGTTTACCGGTGGTGCCCGAGGCTCCCGCATGACCAAGGGCCTAGTTTGTCGATGGTGTCTGAGGCTCTCGCACATCCAAGCACCAAGGTGCCAATGGTGCCCGAGGCTCCCGTACTATCAAAGGCCTATGTTGCCGGTAGTGCCCGAAGCTGTCGCACATCTAATCACCAAGGTGCCGATGGTGCCCGAGGCTCCCCCACGACCAAGGGCCTAGTTGGCCGATGGTGTCCAAGGCTCCTGCACATCCAAGCACCAAGGTGTCGATGTTTCCCGATGCTCTAGCATGACCGAGGGCCTATGGTGCCGGTGGTGTACGAGGGTACCGCACGACGAAGGGCCCAAGGTGCGGGAGGTTCTTGTTCCAAAAGGGGAGGGACCGGGATGACTCGTTGCATCATTTTTATATTTTAGGATGCCTCACTGGAGCACCGTCGGAAAGGCTCGTCGGACCACCGCGGAGATGGATCGTCGGAGCACCACCGGGAACCTAACCGGTGGTGGGGGGCACCGACGTCCGGGCATGCAATGGGCGTGGGCAGTGCCCTTGACAACCCTTGTTCGCTCAATATCACTTCCCCCCTAAAGAGCTAAAAAAACTTTATCAATTCGCTACCAGGCGACATTCTTAT
>CM046947.1:74823907-74831407 GCA_025698515.1 Gossypium sturtianum | reverse complement strand
TAAATATCTCAAAATACAGAAGTTCTTTTCTTTCCTTGTTTCTTTCATATGAAAATAGACTCAATAAGCTTTAATTTCATATCTCAATCAACTTCTAATTCTACTTCTACGATTTTTGGTGAATTTTAAAACTTACTCTACTGCTGCTGTCCCAAAACTGTTTTCTTATAGCTTGTTTTGCAATTAAGTCCTTTATCAAATTCTAACTTCAAATTCTTTCAATTAAACCACTAATTCATCATTTTGTTCATCATATGCTATATTCAAAAACTCTAAAACTTCAAAAAATTCAACTTAAATTCATCAAAACTTTGTTCTAAAACTTATAAAGCATCAAAATTAAAAGAAAAGGACTAAATTAACTTACCAAATTAAACTCCAAGCTTCAAATTTTCAATTTTCCCTTTTTTTCTTTCTTTTCTCTTCTTCTTCCTTTCCTTCCCGTTTGCTCTCTGTTCTTCTTTTTGTTTTATGCTTTTGTTTCTTTTCTCCTTTCCTTTTTATAATATATCTTATTATTAATTTATAATAATAATTATCTTTATAAAAATCTCAGATTTTTATACAATACACCGCCTCAACTTTACAAAATGGCATAATTGCCATTTTGGTCCTTTATACTTTCTTTTAATCTATAATTAAACTTTTACACCTTTTTCAATTTAGTCTTTTTCATTTAATTACCTACCCAGACGTTAAAATTTTCAAACGAAATTTTAATACCACATTACTAACATTTTATAAATATTTATAAAAATATTTTCTATCATATAAATATTTATGCAAATATATTAAAATAAATTTCTCTTTAAATCGGATTTATGGTTGCGAAACCATTGTTCCGATAACCTTGAATTTAGGCCATTACAACTCTCCCCCCCTTTTAAGGATTTTCGTCCTCGAAAATCTTACCAGTAAAGAGGTTTGGATATTGTTTCCTCATTGCCTCCTCCGGTTCCCATGTCGCTTCCTCAATCCCGTGTTTTTGCCACAATACTTTCACCAAATTTATTTTTTTATTTCTAAGCTCCTTTGTTTCTCGTGCCAATATCTTGATCGGTTCTTCACTGCAACTCATATCCGGTTGAATCTCCACTTCTATCGGAGAAATAACATGTGAAGGATCTAACCGATATCGTCGTAGCATAGACACATGAAAAGCAGTATGGATTCTATCAAGTTACGGTGGTAATGCCAACCGATAAGCGATCGGTCCAATTCTTTCTATGATCTCATATGGTTCGATAAATCTTGGACTCAATTTACCCTTTCGACCGAACCGAGAACTTTCTTCCAAGGAGACACTTTTAGAAATACCTTATCACCGCACGAAATTCAATCTCTTTTCGTTTAAGATCGGCATATGATTTTTAGCGATCGGTCGCTTTTAAACTATCCCGAATAACCTTTACCTTTTCTTACGTTTTCGGATTAAATCAACCCCATGTATCTTCTTTTCACCGAGCTCTGTCCAACATAACGGTATTCTACATTTTCTACCATACAAAGCTTCATACGGAGCCATTTTAATCTTCGGATCGATAAGCTGTTATTGTAAGCAAATTCAATCAAAGGTAGATACCTCTCCCAATTACCTTCAAACTCTAGTATACAACATCGGAGCATATCTTCCAATACCTGAATTACACGCTTTCCAGATTGGCCATCCGTGCGAGGATGAAATGCGATCTTGAAATACAGCCCGAGTACCCAAAGCTTCTTGCAATTTATCCCAAAAGCGAGGCGTAAATCGGGGATCTCTATCCGATATAATGGAGACGGGCACTCCATGTAGCCCGATAATCTCGGATATGTACTGATTCACCGGTTTATCTAAAGAATAATCCATACGCATACAGGAATAAAGTGCGCTGACTTTGTCAATCGGTCAACAATCACCCAAATAGCATCCTTTTTCTTCGGAGACAACGGTAACCCCGATACAAAATCCATAGTGATTCTTTCCCATTTCCATTCCGGTATAGTAATTGGTGAAGTAACCCGAGGGTACTGATGTTCTCGCTTTGACACGTTGACATATCAAACATCTTGATACAAACTCGTAAATATCACGTTTCATACTGGCCACCAAGTACATCTTCTTCAAATCATTATACATTTTATTACTTCCGGATGTACGGACATAGTACCACTTTGTGAGCCTCGTGTAAAATCTTACGTATGAGCTCGAATTCTTGGGTACACATACCCTACCTCGAATAATAAACAATCATCTACCCTAACTTGAAATTCGAATCGCACACGACTCACATTGTGCCCGTTTAACCTGTAACTTCTCATCATTCTTCTGAGCTTCACATATTTGATGTAGAAATGTCGGTTTAGCTCTCAATTCAGCTATGATTATACCATCATCAGTCAGTGACAACCGGGTATTCATAACTCGTAAAGCAAACAGAGATTTTCGACTCAAAGCATCAGCCACAACATTAGCCTTACCCGGATGATAATCAATAATCAAATCATAGTCCTTTATCAGTTCAAGCCACCTGCGCTGTCTCAAATTCAAATCTTTCTGTGTTATCAAATATTTCAAGCTTTTATGATTAGTATAAATATGAAATTTCTCACCGTACAAATAATGCCGCCATATCTTTAGTGCAAATACAATAGCAGCTAATTCAAGATCATGTACCGGGTAATTTCTTTCATGTGGTTTAAGTTGTCTTGAAGCATAGGCTATTACTTTACCTTCTTGCATCAAGACACAACCTAAACCATTTAATGAGGCATCCTTTGTAAATAACAAATTCCTTACCCGGTTGAAATTTTGCACTAATATGGTGCTTTCGTTAGTAAATCTTTCAATCGGTTGAAACTCTGTGACATTCATCAGTCCTCGAACTTTACATCTTTACGCAATAATCGAGTCATCTGAGAAGCTAAAATAGAGAATCCTGTACAAATCTCCGATAATAACCAGCTAAACCCAAGAAACTTCTAACTTCAGATACTGATCTTGGTGGACTCCAATTGACAATAGTGAGATTTTACTTGGATCTACCCTCGATGCCTTCAAGTGGATACAATATGTCCAAGAAAACCCACTTCTCAAGCCAAAATTCACATTTATCGAATTTAGCATATAATCGCTTTTCTCGTAAAATTTGCAAACACGGTTCTCAAATGTTTACGCATGTTCTTCTTCATCTCGAGAATAAACCAAAATATCATCAATGAAAACTACCACAAACCAATCTAAGTAAATGCGATCGATATCCGATTCATCAAATCCATAAATCTGCGCAGTGCATTAGTCAACCCAAGCGGCATAACCGTAAACTCATAATGCCCGCACTGGTTCTCGAAAGTCGTCTTTGGCACATCCGACTCTTTTACCCATAGTGGTAATAACTGATCGGAGATCAATCTTGAGAATATTGTGGCACCTTTCAACCGATCAAATAAATCATCAATCCGGGGCAGCGGGTACTTATTCTTTATAGTCACCTTATTGAGTGCCGATAGTCAATACACAATCTCAAAGACCCGTCTTTCTTTTTCACAAACAGTAACCGGAGCACCCCAAGGTGAATGACTCGACCGGACAAAACCCTGTCAACAAGTTCTTGCAATCGTGTCTTTAATTCCTTTAATTCTGTAGGAGCCATCCGGTACGGAGCTATGGAAATCGGAGTAGTTCCCGGAATCAAATCTATAGAAAATTCCACTTCTCTTTCTGGTGGCAACCACGGTAATTCCTCCGAAACACATCAGAAAATTCGCATACCACTGGCACTGCCTGTATCTTTGACTCAGATACCTTGGTGTCGAGTACATAAGCAAGAAAAGCATCATACCCCTTTTTGACATACCTCTGAGCAGTAATAACCGAAATCACATCAGATAGTCCCTGCATGCGATCGATTTAATTTGAAGTAATTCACCATTCTGACACTTCAATACAATATATTTCTGTTTACAGTTTACTACTGCATCATGCTGAGTTAACCAATCCATGCCCAATATCACATCAAACTCATCAAATGGCAGTAACATCAAATCAGCCAGGAAACAATAACCTCTTACCATCAGTGGACAATTTTTACAAATTTTATCCACCAAAATAGATTGGCCAAAGGGGTTCGAGACTTTAACCACAAATTCAGTAGGTTTAACAGATAAATCTTTAACGCATGTAAGTTTTACACATATATATGAATGCGTAGAACCGGGATCAATTAATGCAGTAATATCAGTATCAAGTAAAGAAAATGTACCAGTAATAACATCGGGTGCTGAGGCATCTTCTCTGGTACGAATGACATATGTCCTAGGAGGCGCTCGTGTCTCAGGCCTACTTGCAGTATCTTTTGTAGCTCCTCGGCTACCACTGACATTACCGGATGGTCGAGATGGTCTACCCCTCAAAGATGAATTACTCGGCTTCGATATATATTCAGCTTCTTTTTCACTTCTTTCTGGACAATCTCTGAGGAAATGGTCAAAAGAACCACATCGGTAACAAGCCCCGCTCTTAAATCGACATTCACCAAAATGAGTTTTATTACAATATCGGCATCTCGGTTTAGGGTACCAACACTACAACCAACATCGGTCACCGATGGAGTAGAAGGTCTTGGATTAGTGCGCTGTGAACCTCGCTCTCTGTCCAGAATACCAGTGTTTGAGGTAGAACGATCTCGTACTTCTTCAATTTCTTTGGAGCAGAAAACCGAGATTTTCCCATTGGTCTTTTACTAAAAATTCGAGCTTCCCTCTCACTGTTTCTTTTCTTTGCTCAATTCTTACGCTTTATAAGCTCGCTCTGCCGATGTAGCAAACTCTCGAATTTCAAGAATTCCAATAAGCGACTTAATTTCTTCATTCAACCCTTCTTGAATCGTTTACACATTTCAACTTCCATTGTACCCATTCTCGAGCATATTTACTCAACCGAACAAATTCTCTTTCATACTCGAATCTTGATCTATTGCCCGCTGTTTTAGCTCAAGAAATTCTTTTCTTTCTCGATCAAGGAATCTCGACTAATGTATTTCTTTTTGAACTCTGGTCTGAAAGAATTCCCATGTAATTTCTTCTTTCGGAACAATCTGCTTTGGTATTCCACCAATGATAAGTTGTGTCTTTTAGCAATGAGACGGCACATTTCAAACATTCTTACGGTGTGCAAGATAATTCCTCCAAAACTCGAGTAGTATTCTCTAACCAAAATTTAGCTTGTTCGGGATCATCATCAGCTTCTTTGCTCAAATTCTTCACCCCATATTTTTGAATTTTATCATTGGAGCTTTTCCTTTTCTAATGATTCGATTTTGACTGCACTGTGGAGTTCGGGAACCAGGTGGAGGAACAGGAGGGGAGCTTGAGTTTCTTTGACCTTTGTAGGGTTAGTTCTTATGTCTTGAGTAAACCATTCATTCATCATTTGAAAGAAGGCTATTTTTGCCTCCTCCCCTTGACCCTCTATACTGGGCCTTCTACTACTAGTTTCTTCTCTTTGTCTTTGAAGCGGGAGCATGACTCCCAGACTTCCTCAGTTGAGCTCGGTCGGATGACATTACTATAAGGAAAACACAATTTAAATGGTCAGGAGATATCACACTATCAAAAATAATTTAAATGGCATGTATAGCTAATCCGTATTTGCTATATCGGTCCTAGAACCGGTTAAACCGTAGCTCTGATACCAATAAATGTAACACCCCCTACCCGTATTCGATATCAGAATAGAGTACGAGGCATTACCGGAGTTTCCGAATTTTTTTTTTTTTAATAATAGATTCATGCATATTATAAGATAACTTTAACACATACCAAAACAAGATTTATTAGCCATACCAATGGCTAACCTTACATTCATTTCATATTAACATCTACTTTATTAGTTTATACATGCCATTGTTTTCCAAAATAAAGTTTCTTTATATACCGAAATCTTGAGGTTGATAGTGTGATATGTCTCGATGAATCCGACCTCCGAGCTCTTAACACTACAAAGCGGGGAAAAGAAAGCAGGATAAGCACTTTGTGCTTAGTAAGCCCATGTAACAAGAATTATACTTACCTAATATTTTCAATACAATATAATAAACATTCATATATCCATTCAATACGTTATTACCCTATCATGCACAAACTCAACATTCAAGTTAGCCCAATAATTTCCATGAATCAATAATATATATACCATGATTGATGAGCTCATCAATACCATGATTTCCATTTCCTTGTTATTTTTCCATATTTATCCCGTTGGATTACTCGGAATTTCGATGGATTTTTAGATGTACACTTTTGTGTACAAATCCGGGTCCGTCAATTCACATTCATGTGCGCACATTTCCATTTCAGAGAGCACTCTCGCTGAACCTCATCTTTACAAAGTGGGATTACAGTCAGGCTAAATCTCTGTAATATAAACTCATAGAGTATTGTCGGGATTACCAGTCCAGGCTAAATCACGCAACGACAATTACTCTAATGAGCTTGGATCTGAATTACTACCCAGCTAAATTCAGACCTAATTCGGATTACCCGTCCGGGCTAAATCCATTTTCCACATATTCTTCGGGAGGGCTATATCAGGATAGGATCACCCGTCCGGGCTAGATCCTTTTTACCGTCAATTCCTTTTTAGAGATCCATCAAATTTTCCTTTCATTCAACCGGGATTTCTTCCCCTTTTTATCGAATATATCAATGTTTCATCAATCTTCATACAATGAACATTCAAATTATATTCACATCAATAACATACATTTCAAGCATTTAAGAATATAATTCAAGTTACACGAACTTACCTCGATACTAGTTCGTTTACAAAATCTACTAATCCGGGACTTTTTCCTTTCCTCGATCTAGCTTCGTATTTGAGTTTTCCGGATCTAAATAAATAAATTCAATCATCAATTCAATACATTTCATGTTCTCATGTAGCATTTTCTATAATTCTATTATTATTCTTAGTTTGTACAAATCTGTCTACTTGAGTCACAGTCACTAAATTATTTATTTCTCAAACTACAGAACTCCAAATGAAAAACCGTTAATTTTCCCTGAAACTAGACTCACATATATTCCTCGCATAAAAGTTTCAGAATTTTTGGTTTAGCCAATAAGTACAGTTTATTCTTTAAAGTCACCCCTGTTCTGCTGTTTGACAGTTCTGACCCTTCTTAACTAAAAATTAATTATCTCTTCATAATGGATTCAGATGATGTTCTAGTTTATTTCTATTGAAAATAGACTCATTCAGGATTCTAAAAATATAAATTTAATCCCATAATTATTTTTCTTCAATTTTTGATGATTTTCTAAAATAAAAAAAGGGGAACCCGAATTCATTCTGAACCAGTCTTACAAAAATATAAATATCTCAAAATACAGAATTTCTTTTCTTTCCCTGTTTCTTTCATATAAAAATAGACTCAATAAGCTTTAATTTCATATCTCAATCAACTTCTAATTCCACTTCTACGATTTTTGGTAAATTTTCAAACTTACTCTACTGCTGCT
>CM046947.1:74753907-74818907 GCA_025698515.1 Gossypium sturtianum | reverse complement strand
CGACTTGGGAGGCACAAGGCGACCCTAACATGACGGGGGAGAATGGGCAAGCAAGCTCGAGCCCATAGCAATGCATAACCCACCCCAAGAGAGCTTTGCCCGATATAGGGAACTTGGTCCTGGAGTCGTTGGCTACATTCCTATGGGCACGGGCTTGATCGGCCAGAAAATTATCACCCCGGCCACTAGCGCCGACGATCGACTCACCACCGTTGATGAGTCATTGCGGGATGACCCGACCCCCATGGGGGGCTGCGGACGCACCCCACCTCGGGTTGGAGGGGGGCACGTCAGGGGACAGCAGATCTCTACCCCCTAAAGAGCTAAAAAAACTTCGTCAGTGTGCTACCAGCCGACATTCTTTTTTTTGATAAAAAACGACCCAAAAGGTCACCTCATATTATAGCATCTTTCAAAATACAATCGTGAATTTCCAATGGGTAATCCTCATTGAAAATCATAGTACAGTTTTTGTCATTAGCCACTTTACAAAGTATATCGGCTGCCTTGTTACTAGACCTGGGCATCCAATTAAAAATAAAAAATAGAAAGAAATTGGCTAAGTCAAAAAGACGCCGCATACAAGAACCCATAAGGGTCAAATCAACATCTCTCTTTTTAAAATGGTTGACCATGCTAGCACAGTCAGTTTCAAAGACAACTTTTTCCATCCTTTCAGTCGAGCAAAATTGATACTGCTTTCAAAAGCTTGCATTCCAGCCCACTCGGCGCTCTTAGCATCTTCCAACAACCCCATCCGACCGCCAATCACAAAGTCGTCGTGGTCTCTAGCCAGCATGCCGAAGCTCGCCTTGTTGCCCTGGAACGAAGCATCAAAGTTGACCTTTATCACCCCCAGCTCGGGTTTTTTCCATCCTTTGTCGACTTTCACGATCGGCAGTATCGGCGTCCCAATCAGATTGAAGATCCTAAAATCATGACTAAGGCTGGATGCTCTCTCCCAAATAAGTCTAGCTTCTTCGTCCACACCCTTGAAGACACAATTATTTTTACTGTTCCAATTGTTCCAAAGAACGGTTAAGAAGTCAGCCATAGCCGGACCATCCAAGACGCGCATCGCCTCTTCGAGCCAATCAATACAGTGAGTGCAATTCTCATTCAGCAGCCTATCGTTCAGCCCTCCATACTCAAGCACGGCCTTTGCTTTTGGGCAGTCCCTCATGGCGTGAATAAGAGTCTCCCTGGCCTTCCCACATCTCGGGCAAGAGCTATTAAACCCTTCACGAATGCCGGCGATCTTGTCATAAGTAGGCAGAATGTCATGGCCCAATTTCCAGTCGAAAATCCGGATTTTTGGAAGAGTTTTCAACTTCCAAATCAACTTCCAGTAGATACGATGCGGGCCGAAACCTACCTTTTTAAGAATCAACCATGAGTAGGCCATTTTTGTAGAATAAAAACCCCATGGGTTATGGTACCACACACGTTGATCAGCATGGTCATTATGAGAAACGGGAATATTGCATATTTGGTCCTTCAAGTTCTCACCATATAACTCCATAATCCTCTCATCTTTCCACCCTTCCCCGTTATCGGTCAATAAGTCTGAGACGCAAGTTTCCTTCACCAAACTTCTATCCACTCTAATAGAAGAGCCCGTCAGACCCTCGAAACCCCACTGGTCCCTCCATATGTCAATGCTCATTCCGTTGCCTACGCTCCAGCCAAAGCCCTCGGTCAACATGCAAGCCGCTTTGGAAATACTTTTCCAAGTAAACGATGGCTTGTCTATCTTCTTAGGGTGGAAAACATCACCGTTGGGAAAATATTTAGCACTGAGAACCTTGTAGTAGAGGGTTTCTTTACACGTAAGAAGACGCCATACTTGTCATCCCAAAAGAGCAACATTAAACAAACGAAGGTCCCTAAAGCCAAGACCCTCATTCCTTTAGGATAGCACAACCGATCCCACGCCACCCTACTCCAGACTCTGTTGTTTTCACCACCACCCCACCAAATCTGGCCAATCATAGAATGGATCTCCTCAATCACACCATTCGGGGCATAAAAGACAAAAAACGCATAGGAAGGAATAGATTGGATCACGGACTTGATAAAAATCTCTTTACCCGCACCCGACAACAAGCGTTTAGACCAACTATTTATTCTATTGGCCGTGCGTTCAAGGATGCTTTTGAAAGCAAGGGATTTCTTCTTTCCGACAGGAATAGGAAGCCCCAAATAATTATCCAAGTTGTCCATCATCTTCATTCGGAGAAGATCATTCACAGCATCTCTTTGAGGCGTAGGGGTTTTCGGACTAAAGTACACCATAGACTTTTCAGCGTTAATTCTCTGACCTGACATTCTTTCAAAGTTTTTAAGGATCTTCACGCAAGTTTCCACCTCGTCCCGATTATTCCTGACAAACAAGAGGGCATCATCAGCGAAAAAAAGGTGATTAATTCTTGGCCCTTCGTTGCTAGCCCGGATGCCTCTTATGGAGTTATTATTTTGGGCCTCCAAAAGCATTCGAGAAAGGGCTTCCATGCAGAAGAGAAAAAGATAGGGGGATAAGGGGTCCCCTTGGCGAAGACCCCTTTCCGGAACGATAACATCGGTAATACTCGAATTGCACTTGACTCTATAATTGACACTGCGGACACAATTCATAATCTTGTAGACCCAATCTGTCGAGAAACCAAGCTTGATCATGACTTTTTTGAGAAAGTCCCACTCCACCCGGTCGTAGGCCTTACTCATGTCCAACTTAATCACACATCCCTTATTCGGACCATTTTTGGCACTGCGGAGATAGTGAACAAGCTCGTGTGCTATCAACACATTGTCGTGGATCATCCGGCCCGGCACAAAGGCACTTTGGTTTTGACTGATGCACATGGGGAGGGTTTCTTTGAGACGATTAGCCAAGACTTTCGAAATAATTTTGTAAATGACCCTGCAAAGACTAATGGGTCGAAAGTTAGTCATATCACAGGGGTTTTTAATCTTTGGGATCAAAATAAGAAGAGTTTCATTAATGCTATGAATATTATCAGTATCCCTTAACAAAATATGACAAAACTCAATGACATCTTTCCCCACAATCTGCCAATTATCTCTAAAGAAACTCCAAGGGAGCCCATCAATTCCAGGGGCCTTTCTTGGGTCAATTTGCTTGAAAGCCGTGAGGATCTCTTCATCAAAAAATTCTTTACTAAGCTTCCTATTCATGCACTCCGTAACGCAGCTAGGGATATAATGTAAGTCGACATCAACACTTGGGTCGGTAGACTGCTTAAAAAGCTCACTGAAATAGCACCGAGCCACCTCATTGATCTCAGAATTGTTTTCGTGCCACGTCCCCCTAGAGTCCTTAATTTTCTCAATGCTATTTTTCTTCTTTCGGCAAGTAGCACGGACATAGAAATAACGTGTATTACGGTCTCCTTCTCTAAGCCACTGGGATCGAGATCTCTGAGCCCAATATTTCTCCTCCACATCAAAGATATGACCCAACTTGCCGCGCGCCATCTTAATGAGTCTCGAAGTGTCCGCATTGTTAGGGTCATCCATCAAGTTGCTGATCCTTCTATCTAACACATTGATCTTGCGCTTCATGGACCTAATTTAACCCTAATATCCTCCATCTTTTCAACAAGTGACCCCTCCTTCTTCAACCAAGCAGTAGTAATGATCTCCTTAGCTTCATGTTCCATGGCCCGGCAGGTATCGTATCTAAATCTATATTTAGGATCCATGCAGTTCTCCCTCGGCTTATTGCCAATGGTGTCCATAATAACAGCATCATGATCGGACTTGGATTGCCGAATAACCTTGGTATCAATGAAAGGCAAGCTTTCAACAATAGTGTCAGAAACTACAAATTTATCAAGTCTCTCTTTTACAAGACCCTTCCTTTCTCTATTATTGCTCCAAGTAAACCAACCAAAACTCGTTTTAATATCGATCAGAGACACCTCATCCAAGAAATCACTAAACTCATCCATCGAAGTCCTAGGCTTCCTCCTCCCTCCTTCCTTCTCGGCGGCATTGAGAATGGCGTTGAAATCCCCTCCATGACCCAACCCTCCCTAAAACTGTTTTTTATACTCCTCAACATGTCCCAAGCTTGATTTCTAAGAACAGGGTCAGAGTGACAGTAGAAACCCGTGAAACGCATCTCCGTCCCATCCTCTAAACCGACCAGCGAATCAATATGAAAGTTAGAATAGCTTTGGATCGAAACCTTGCCCCTTCCTTCCACATAAGAGCCAAACCACCACTTTTACCATCCAAGCTAACCGGCTACCAGTCGACATTCATATGGCTGAAACGGGGACACTTTTCTCTAGCCTGCATATCTGAGGCAAAAAGGTGCCGAGGCTCCCCCACATCCAGACACCAATGTTGGTGATGGTGCCCGAGGCTCCTGCACATCCAAGCACTAAGACGCCGATGGTGCCCGAGGCTCCCGCACATCCGAGCACCAAGGTGCCGATGGTGCCCGAGGCTCCCGCACGACCAAGGGCCTAGGTTATCGATGGTGCCGAGGCTCTCGCACATCCGAGTACCAAGTTGCCGACGCTGCTCGAGGCTTCTGCACATCCAAGCACCAAGGTACCGATGGCGCCCGAGGCTCCCGCACGACCAAGGGCCTAGTTTGCCGATGGTGTCCGAGGCTCCCGCACATCCAAGCACCAAGGTGCCGATGGTGCCCGAGGCTCTCGCACTACCAAGGGCCTATGTTGCCGATGGTGCCTGAGGCTACCGCACATCCAAGCACCAAGGTGCCGATGGTGCCCGAGGCTCCCCCACGACTAAGGGCCTAGTTGGCCGATGGTGTCCGAGGTTCCTGCACATCCAAGCACCAAGGTGCCGATAGTGCTCGAGGCTCCAGCACGACCAAGGGCCTAGTTTGCCGATGGTGTCCGAGGCTCCCGCACATCCAAGCACCAAGGTGCCAATGGTGCCCGAGGCTCCCGCACTACCAAGGGCCTATGTTACCGATGGTGCCCGACGCTACCACACATCTAAGCACCAAGGTGCCGATGGTGCCCGATGCTCCCCCACGACCAAGGGCCTAGTTTGGCGATGGTGCCCGAGGCTCCCGCACATCCAAGCACCAAGGTGCTGATGTTGCCCGAGGCTCCCGCCCGACCAAGGGCCTAGTTTACCAATGGTGCCCGAGGCTCCCGCACATTCAAGCACCAAGGTGCCAATGGTGCCCGAGGCTCCCCCACGACCAAGGGCCTAGTTTGCCAATGCTGCTCGAGGCTCCCACACATCCAAGCACCAAGGTGCCGATGGTGCCCGAGGCTCCCGCACGACCAAGGGCCTAGTTTATCGATGGTGTCCGAGGCTCCCGCACATCCAAGCACCAAGGTACCGATGGTGCCCGAGGCTTTCGCACTACCAACGGTCTATGTTGCCGATGCTACCCGAGGCTACCGCACATCTAAGCACCAAGGTGCCGATGGTGCCCGAGGCTCCCCCACGACCAAGGGCCTAGTTTGCCGATGGTGTCCGAGGCTCCTGCACATCCAAGCACCATGGTGTCGATGTTTCCCGATGCTCTAGCATGACCGAGGGCCTATGGTGCCGGTGGTGTACGAGGTTACCGCACGACGAAGGGCCCAAGGTGCAGGAGGTTCTTGTTCCAAAAAGGGAAGGACCGGGACGATTCCAAAGGGGAGGGACTGGGATGACTCGTTGCATCATTTTTATATTCCGGGATTCCTCGCCAGAGCACCGCTGGAATGGCTCGCCGGACCACCACCGGGATGGATCGTCGGAGTACCGCTGGGAACCTAACCGGTGGTGAGGGGCACCGACGTCCAGGCATGCGATGGGCGTGGGCAGTGCCCTTGACAACCCCTGTTCGCTCAATATCACTTCCCCCCTAAAGAGCTAAAAAAACTTTATCAATACTACCAGGCGATATTCTTATGTCTGAAACAGGGACACTTTTTTTAGCCCGAAGCTTCTGCACCAACAGGGGCCCAAGTTTAGCTTTGGTGCTCGACTCTACCGCACATTCGATGTACCAAGGTGCCCGTGTTGCCCGATGCTCCCACACATCGAAGGTGCCGATGGAGTACGAGGCAACCACACGACCGATGGCCCAAGGTGCCAGAGGCTCTTGTTGTAAAAGGGGAGGGACCGGGACGATTCGTTCATTATTGGGTGCCAAACATGCAACGGTATTCGAATCCTACCTTCAGGATTGGAGAGGGACCGGGATGATTCGTTCATTGTTGGGTACGTCACATGTTACGATATTTGAATTCTACCTTTGGGATTGGGGAAGGACTCATTGCATCATTTTGTATATTCCGGGATGACTCACCGGATGTTCACCGGAACGGCTCACCGGAGTATCGCAGGGATGGATCGTCGGAGCTTCGCCGGGCATGCGATGGGCGTGGGTAGTGCCCTGGATAACCCCTGGTCGCTCAATATCACATCCCCCCTAAAGAGCTAAAAAAACTTCATCAATGCGCTACCAGTCGACATTCATATGTCTGAAATAGGGACAGGTTTCAGATGTCTGAAATAGGGACACTTTTTTCAGCCCAACGCTTCTGCACCAACAGGGGCTGATGGTGCTCGATGCTCCCACACATCCGAGGCACCAAGGTGCCGATGTTACTCGATGACCCCGCACCACGGGATGGCCTAGGTTGCCGGCGGTGCCCGAGGCTCCCGCACATGTCTGGAATGGGGACAGTTTATTTTAGGCCACTAACACACTTAGTATTTTTAACTGGAAATTTTAATGTTGGCCCAAAACAAATACAAGAAGCTTGATGGCATGGCACGACACGGCAGAAAATTGAACAAGTGCTCGGAGCCACTAAAAGTTGGGAGCTCGCACCCGCACCACCAAGGCCTCGGTTGTGCCATGTTTCCTGATGGGGCGGCACGGCCAAGTGTTTAACTAAATCCTTACACCAAGTACCCCACCTGGGGACCCCAGGGTCGGGATGTGCAAAAGGACGAGGGGGGATCGGAAGGGCGATTGGGGGAGGGACGAATCGAAGTGACAAAGGGCTGAATCTCAGTGGATCGTGGCAGCAAGGCCACTCTGCCACTTACAATACCCGTCGCGTATTTAAGTCATCTGCAAAGGATTCTACCCGGCGCTCGGTGGGAATTACGCTCTAAGGAGGCACCGCGGCTTGTCCGCGCGGCCGTGCCTACGACGACGCGTGCCCTGGGGGCGAGGCCCCTCATGCTGGGTCGATGTCGGCGACGACGAGCGTGCGTCGCTTCTAGCTCGATTCGACTTAGAGGCATTGGTCATAATCCAACACACGGTAACCGGCATCGCGGCTTTTCAACCAAGCACGATGACCAATTGTGCGAATCAACGATTCCTCTTGTACTAGGTTGAATTACTATTGCGACGCGACCATCGATGAGGGTAAAACTAACTTTGTCTCATGACGGTCTCGGCCTAAACCACCACGTTCTCTATTGGTGGGTGAACAATCCAACACTTGGTGAATTCTCGCTTCACAATGATAGGAAGAGCCGACATCGAAGGATCAAAAAGCAACGTCGCTATGAACGCTTGGCTGCTACAAGCCAGTTATCCCTGTGGTAACTTTTCTAACACCTCTAGCTTTAAATTTCGAAGGTCTAAAGGATCGATAGGCCACACTTTCACGATTCATATTCATACTGGAAATCAGAATCAAACGAGCTTTTACCCTTTTGTTCCACACGATATTTCTGTTCTCGTTGAGCTCATCTTAGGACACCTGCGTTATCTTTTAACAGATGTGCCGCCTCAGCCAAACTCCCCACCTGACAATGTCTTTCGCCCGGATCGGCCGGCCGAAGTCGACCTTTGGTCCAAAAAGAGGGGCCGTGCCTCGCCTTCGATTCACGGAATAAGTAAAATAACGTTAAAAGTAGTGGTATTTCAATATCGCCCAAGAGCTCCCACTTATCCTACACCTCTTAAGTCATTTCACAAAGTCGGACTAGAGTCAAACTCAACAGGGTCTTCTTTCCCCGCTAATTCTGCCAAGCCCATTCCCTTGGCTGTGGTTTCGGTGGATAGTAGACAGGGACAGTGGAAATCTCGTTAATCCATTCATGCGCGTCACTAATTAGATGACGAGGCATTTGGCTACCTTAAGAGAGTCATAGTTACTCCCGCCGTTTACCGCGCTTGGTTGAATTTCTTCACTTTGACATTGAGCATCACTGGCGTAAATCACATTGCGTGAGCATCGCGCGGGACCATCGCAATGCTTTGTTTTAATTAAGCGATCGGATTCCCTTATGCTGCACGAGCCTCCGAGTCGATATTCGTCACCCGGGAAGGCCCCCGAGGAGCCGCTCATCCCGTCCCCGGCCGGCACACGGCACCCATTCTCACCGCGGGAGTAGCTCGAGCAAAGTGCACGGCGGTAATGACGGGTTCGGGACTAAGACCCCATGCCCAACCCCTTAGAGCCAATCCTTTTCCCGAGGTTACGGATCCATTTTGCCGACTTCCCTTGCCTACATTGTTCCATTGCAGGGTATTCACATTGAGAACTGATGCGATTATGAGTACGGCCGGCGCGGACGGCACTTGGTCTTCAAATTTTCAAGGGCGCGGGGCACACCGAACACCACGCGACGTGCGGTGCTCTTACGGCCGCTGGACCCTACCTCGGTGAGCCATTTCCGAGGTGGACGGCCGTTAAGCGTAAAAGATAACTCTTCTCAAGGCCCCGCCGACGCCTACGAACTCCCTAACGTTGCCGCCGCCAGCGCGGCGTCGATTCGTGAATTTTAACCCGATTCCCTTTGAAGCTCACGAACGCGCTATCGGACGGCTTCCCCGTCTCTTAGGATCAACTAACCCATGTGCAAGTGCCGTTCACATGGAACCTTTCCCCTCTTTGGCCTTCAAAGTTCTCATTTGAATATTTGCTACGACCACCAAGATCTGCACCGACGGCCACTCCTCCCGGGCTCGCGATGGAGGGAAGTATGCCCAGCGATGGAGGGAAGTGGCGACGCAAGAGCTTCAGGAAGTATGCCCAGCGATGGAGGGAAGTGGCAACGCAAGTCCAACCACCACTCTTAGAGAAAGAGATGACCATGCTCTTTATCAGTACTTTGAAGGCTCCCTTCATCAACCACATGTTGGGAAGCGCTACTAAAAGCTTTTCTGATATCGTAATGTCTGGGGAGATGATAGAAAATGCGATAAGATGTGGGAAGATTGAAGAAGGGGAAGGCACCAAGAGATCAGCCCCGATAAGGAGGGAGAATGAGGTGAATAATACGAGTACGTATAACAAGGGTCATTCGAGAGCGATCACGGTGAGCCAGCCAAAAAAAACCACTGGTCATCAGAGCTCATCAAAACAAGAATCCAGTGCAAAGCAACTCCAGTTTACACCAATTCCAATGCCATATAGGGAGTTGTATCAAAGCCTATTTGATGTACATGTGGTGGCTCCTCATTACATGGAACCAATGTAACCCCCATACCCCAAGTGGTATGATACAAATGCTCAATGCGAGTACCACGCGGGAATAACAGGTCATTCGATCGAAAATTGTACTACATTTAAAAAGTTGGTCGAAAGGCTCATTAAAATAGGGGTTGTAAAATTCGATGATTCATTAGAGCCGAACGAAGCAGTAAATTGTGATAATTGAAGGAGGGGGCAGGAGAGTTGCGATTCCTTGAAGAAGTCATCAGAAACCCAAAAATTGAGAAATCAGAACATTAATAGGGAACTGAGGAATAAAAGTTTTCCAAGAATCTGCTCTTATGTACTTGGGAGTGTTTTGAACAATGGGACTGTGGAAGAGACCTGTATTTTTAAAGCTAATCTAGAGTAATATTCAAAACACGCTTGCTGCTTTTAGCCTAGAAGCAATAAGAGCCATTTTTTGAAATAGGCTTGTGTTCAGAATCTTCATTTCAATAAAATGCATTTCTTTTAAGTAAATATTCTTTTATTCTTTCTAGTTATAGATTCTTTTGTTCTTTGGACCTTCTTTCAAATATTCTTTCATGCTTCATTCATGAGCATATCATACAAATAATCATCATAAGAATCATTTTATTCTCTGGAATCTGCTTTCGTACCTGCAATAGGTTCCCATATATCACTGACATGAGCAACACTGCTACAGACTCTGAATTTCCTTTTGAGTGAGACGCGTGTCTAGAGGGATCTCAGGACTTTGAAGATGATAGAGATTGTAACCTATCTTCTGATTTGTTAAGGATGATAGAACAGGATGAAAAATAGGTCCTACCTTACAAAGGGTCAGCGTACGTTGCGATCCAAGGAAGGAGATGAAGATCGAAGCCTAGCTCAATGCAGAAATAAGATTTCCTATATGTGGGGCATGGATGTTATCAAGCCAGTCTCATTAAAAGCTTCTGGCCAACATCGATTCATTTTCGTGGATGTTGGTTACTTCACTAAGATGGTGAAAGTTGCTTCATATGCAAATCTTACAATGTCGACAGTCATCAAATCCCACTCTCAATGCAAAAAAAAAAAAACTAAAAATCAGGTGCCAACAAAGAATGCCAGGAAGTATCATGTACATAACCGCACAATGTCAAAAGTTTACAGTCTGTTTAAAGATCAGATGCCATATCATTGCAGCAAAGGAAACCAAAGAGAAAAAATAAAAATAAAAATAAAAACAAAAAATGATCGTAAAAGATGACCGAGACTTGTAAAGATTGGTATACAGAAGTTACTATGCTTATCGAACGTCAGCCAGGACCTTCGCCGCGGCAACACCTCTCTCATTGGTTCATGGAATGGAAATAGTTTTGCCCATTAAAGTCAAGATTCCTTCTCTTCGAGCATTGTCAGAGTTGGAGAATGGATCCAATCCCGATATGATCAGTTGAATAGAATAGATTGAAAGCTATTCATTGTGGCTCTATGCACCAGAAATCAGTGACGTGAGCTTACAACCAAAGGTTCACCCCAGAGAATTTCATGAGGGAACATTGAAGAATATCTTTCCATGTAAAAGATGTTTCAGAGGAAAATAGATGCCAAGCTGGGAAGGACCTTTTGTGGTAAAGAAGGCTTTCTTCGGAGGGGCATTGATATAGACCAGGATGGACGGCAAAGATCTGTCCAGTCCAGTGAATCCAGAGGTATTTTACCTAAAATGGGAGAGGCCAAGGTAAATAACCCGCAAAGGGTGCCTTGAGACCAATAGAAAATAAAAAAATCAAAAAATCAATCAAAAAAGGAAAAGGAGAGGCCAAGGTGAAAACCCGCAAAGGGCACCTTGAGACCAAAGGGGATTTGAGTTGAAAACCTAAGAAGGGCGGCTCAAACATGGATTAAAGTAGGGTATACAGTGGTCTTGTTATGCTTGAATTAGCATTAAAGAAGTATGCTACGTCTTGGAGCACCGACAAAGTACTCCGGATCCCCTAAACACAGATTGAGCTCGAAATGGTCCTCAAGAAGTTCGTACAGAGAACCTCAGGCTGCGATATCTGGGACACCTAGTTTTCATCTTACCCATTTTGAATTTGCTATCTTTGATTACTTTATTCGTTTCAAAATACACTCCCAATAAATTTTCTTCTTGATTGCACTTGCTATCTTTGCTTAACTTATTGGTTTCGAGCTATGCTCCTAGTTAATTTCCTTCTCGTCCATGATTATGATCTTTTTCAAGCATTTTGCATTAAAATAACGATTAGTGGACTAATAACACTTTCATAAAAGGAGTTTCGCATATTACTCTGGAAGCTTCTAAATAATACAAGAACATGAAACAGGGCTATTATTCAGAACTTACCAAGCTTAAGGGTTGGAAATGTTTGAGAAGGAAAAGTCTAAATTGAGGCTATCTCCTTGGATTTTCTGTCAAAAATAGCCGGTGATACAATCTCGACGGAACACGAGCAATGACAACCCAAGCGTAGAAGGGATCATTCTCAAAAAAAAAAGAAAAAGAAAAATGATATTCTGAATCCATGCGAGTATCATGCATACACATCTGGTTGGGTCACCCGGGAAGTGATCAGTTGATGGAACAAGCTACAGATCCTATACCCCTGAGTTACAGTGGGATAGATGGAAGCTGATACAGATCCTATACCTTTATATAGCAATGGGATGGATTGAAGAAGAAATAAATCCTACATTTTGAAGTCGTAGTGGGATGGATGGGAAAAGATTCAGATCCTATACCCCTAAGTCACAATGAGATGAACCCTGAAGTTACAGTGGGGCAAATCTGTTGAGCAAGTTATAATTGTTTTCTCAGGTTTTCAGTCAAGAATACTAGCCGAACAAGATGTCAGCATAATACGTCAGTGATAAAGCCCTGATAAACAATGAGCGATGACAACCCTAAGCATTTAAAAAGGGATCATTCTCATGAAATTCTGCATTCATGCAAAACACATTTAGTTAGGAGCATTTGATTCATTCCGATCATTGCATCCTAATCATTATACATTTAAAAAGGGATCATTCTCATGAATTTCTGCATTCATGCAAAACACATTTAGTTAGGGGCATTTGATTCATTTCGATTATTGAATCCTAATCATTCTCATGGCATTCTACAAATGTCATCCATAATATCATTTAGTTAGGAGCATTCGACTCATTCTGATCATTGCATCCTAATCATTGTAAAAAGACCATTCTCATGACATTCTGTATTCATGCAAAAGTCATCTATAATACATTTAGTTAGGAGCATTAGATTCATTCTGATCATTGCATCATAATCATTTGGCATAAACATAAGCATATAAAATCGAGTCTACAGGATATGTCCCCCAGAGGACGGTGCAGCAACATCAGTGAATTCACCAATCATATCTCCCTGACCAGCAGTGGAATAGGTCAAAGATTGTAGATCTTGTCACCCTAAGCAGTAGTGGAACAAGATTGAATGACAAATCTTGTCTCCCTAAGCAGTAGTGGAACATATTTAAGTCACCAGTCCTATCTCCCTGACCAGCAGTGGAATAGGTCAAAGATTGTAGATCTTATCACCCTAAGCAGTAGTGGAACAAGATCAAACGGCAAATCTTGTCTCCCTAAGCGATGAGTGGAGCGATTTAAGCCACGATCCTATCTCCCGTCCAAAGAGTGGAATAGGTCGAAGATTATAGATCTTGTTACCCTAAGTAGTAGTGGAACAAGATTGAACGAAAAATCTTATCTCCCTAAGCAGTAGTGGAACAGATTTAAGCCACCAGTCCTATCTCCCTGATCAGTAGTGAAAAAGGTTGAAGATTGTAGATCTTGTCACCTTAAGTAGTAGTGGAACAAGATCGAACGGCAAATCTTGTCTCCCTAAGCAGTAGTGGAACATATTTAAGCCACCAGTCCTATCTCCCTGACCAGCAGTGGAATAGGTCGAAGATTATAGATCTTGTTACCCTAAGCAGTAGTGGAACAAGATCGAACGGCAAATCTTGTCTCCCTAAGCAGTAGTGGAACCGATTTAAGCCACCAGTCCTATCTCCCTGATCAGCAGTGGAATAGGTTGAAGATTGTAGATCTTGTCACCCTAAGCAGTAGTGGAACAAGATCGAACAAAAAATCTTGTCTCCGTGACCAGTAGTGGAATAGATTTAAGCCACCAATCTTATCTCCCTGACCAGAAGTGGAATAGGTCGAAGATTGTAGATCTTGTCACCCTAAGCAGTAGTGGAACAAGATCGAACGGAAAATCTTGTCTCCCTAGTAGTAGTGGAACAGATTTAAGCCACCAGTCCTATCTCCCTGAAGCGGCAGTAGAGCAGACTAAAGTTTGTAGTCTTATCTTCCTGAGGTAGCAGGGGAGCAGATTTAAGCCACCAGCCTCATCTCCCTGAAGCGGCAGTGGAGCAGACTGAAGTTTGTATTCTTATCTTCCTGAGGTAGCAAGGGAGCAGACTAAAAATTGTAGATTTTGTCTCCTCGAGATAGTAGTGGGGCAGGTCGAAAATGGTGAATCTTATCTTCCCGAGGTAGCCGGGGAGCAGATTTTACCCACCGGTCTTATCTTCCTAAGGTAGCAAGGGAGCAGACTGAAGTTTGTAGTTTTATCTTCCTGAGGTAGCAGAGAGCAGACTGAAGATTGAAAGACAGTGAATCTTATCTTCCCGAGGAAGCAGGGGAGCAGATTTAAGCCACATGTCTAAATTCCTTAAATTGGATCGAAGCGCTAGTTCTCATGCCCCTGAAGATGCAGCGGGATGGAACGAAGCTACTCGAAGAAGAAAAGCACTTGAAAAGCGAGGGACGGGCAAAATTGACCCTTTTTGAAGTCTTTGCTCTATTCTCGATACACGACAATGAGCAAAGAGGGGCAGCTGTAATAGGCCCAATTTGCCCGGGCCCAATTAACCAGTTTATTAAACAAAAACCAAAATTAAAAAAACCAATCAATAAAAATCCAAAACAGTCCATCAGTCCATTATAAAAAAATTAATAAACAGGCCCACTTACAAGCCCAAAAGCTAAACTTAAACCCGAGGCCCAAAAACAAGACCCTAATTCCCTAGGCCCGATGCTGGTCAAGCTTGGAGGACCCAAAGTCTGATTAGGGTTTCAAAACCCTAGAACTTTCCAGCACCGCCACCGAGTCCCTCACACGCACACCACCGAGCGCCACACGCACGTCAGCTCACCTCCGTACATCCGTACCTGCGAAAACGACAAAAACACAGCGCAGCAAGCAAAAAAAAAAGAAAAAAACGATTGTATTTGGATTTTTATCTTGATTTTTTGGAATTCGGTTATAAATACTGAAGCAAAATGATTGTAATCTTCTTCACGATTTTTTACAGTGAAATACAAAAAAAAAAAACCAAAGAACAGAGAGTTGGTTTAAAGGTATTACTATATTCCTAATCCATTTCTGCAAATATCTATAATACTAGTATAGTATAAACGTTGTGAGAGAGGTTTTTTTTACCTTTGTTCGCAATCGGAAAAGCCGAACCCGAAAGGTCACTACCTTCGTTTGGGGGTTTCGGGGTGGGATTTGAGTACTTGGTGTTCAGACCCATGTTTAAGGGGCTTTAAGGGTTTGAAACGACCGTCTTTTGGGGTCTCCGACCACCGCGCACGACGGCGGACGGTGGCGGAGTACGGTGACTCGGTGACGGAGCTAGGTCAGAGCTCTAGAGAGCCTTCAGAGCTTTCTTTTTCTTTGTTTTTTTTTCAAAACAGTTTAAAAATGATTTTTTTTGTTAGGATTTTTCGCTATTTAAGGTCGAGCTATACGACGTCGTTTAGGGGCGGGGTATTAAGCCTTAAAACGGCGTCGTTTAAAGGCCAAACCCGCGTGTTGACCCGGCCCGAGGGAAGGATCTGCGTGTTTTTTACTAAGGGGCTTTTTGCGCCCTTAGTCCTTCCGCATTTTTAGTTTTTTTTAATTACGTTTTTTTCTTTTATTTTGATTTTGCCCAATAATTTTGCGCAGTTTTAATTTAGTCCCTATTTAAACGCTGCGTTCAATAACTTGGGTAAATTGCTTTTAATCCTTTGTGGTTTACGCACATTGTATTTTAGTCCTTAATTTTGTTCCAATGTTTTTATATTTATTTAATGACCCCTTTTAGTTTATATTTATTTTAATTGAGTCTTTTTATTTTGATTTCTTGTATTTCTTTTATTCTTTTGAACTTATTTATTATTCATATTTTTTGAAATTGTCTTAATATATTATTTTGAGTTATTATTTTGACTTGCTATCTTTATACCTTCACTTGTATTTTTTATTTGTTTAATTATAAAGCTATTTATTTTAAGGTCCTTTTTATATCTCTTTGTTTTAAAGATTTGTATAATATTTAATTTAAATACTCTTATATAATATTAATTTATACACACATATATATAATTTGTATTAAAATTATCTTATTTTAAGTATACATTATTTATTTCATCATCGATTTTATGTAAATATTTTCTTTTAAATTTATTTACGTATATATATATATATATATATCTTCTTTCAAATTTATTCATGTGTATAATTTGTCTTTTTAAAGGACCCTATTTTAAATTATATATATTTATTTATTCCAAACACTTTCATATGTCATTATTATTTTTATATATATATTATTTTATATCAAGTTTTTATCATGTATGTATTATTTAAATAAACACATATTATTATATATATTATTTGTTTATTTGTTTTAAAGCTTGCTATATGTTAGTTGTATTAATTTGCTTGCCATTGTATGTACCCAAATTCATTCCCTTCAAATTTCATATTATGATCATTCATTAGTACAATATTTTATCCATGTATATTATTCAATGTTTGTAATTTTATTTTTTACCTTATCACATTGTGATTCAAACTCTAACGTCTTAATTGATATTAGTCGTTTCATTGTTGATCCAAATAAGCTAAACAAATGCATTTTGAGTCCATTTTATAATTGCTTAGTAAATTTTTTCAAAATAAGGCAATATTTCGTGTTTGAAAATTCGAGAAATCGTGCCCTAACGTGCTGGGTTGCGGTTTTTCGTTTGGCTAAATAACCAAATATCCTTTTAAAATTTTGTCCATGTTTTCTAAAAAACAAAGCAATATTACGTGTTTGGAAATCCGAGAAATCGTACCCTACCGTGCTGGGCTTCGGTTTTTTGTTTGTCCAAATAATTGAATATCCTTATAAAAATCTCAATGCATGAACTTTGGAAATCATGAGAGGATCTTGGCATCGAGGGTTTGAAACGTCATATCCTATCGTGCTGGATGTGATATTTTATTCCTTCGTAACAAGAGAATCTCAATATCCAATTCGAGTTATTTAAAATTTTTTAAAACGGAATTGTATTTTAAAATATTTTCAAATTTTTGACATTAGGACATCAAGTAATCAATTAGGAACCAATTTTGGGCGTTGCGAGGGTGCTAATCCTTCCTCGTATGTAACCGACTTCTGAACCTGTTTTCTTGAATTTCGTAGGCCAAAATGTTTTATAGGTGATCCGATCACACCTAAACAATAAGGATTGGTGGCGACTCCATGTTTCATTTTAAGTCGACTCCCGTTTTTTTCAAATTAAAAAAATGGTTTCGACAGCTTGGCGACTCCACTGGGGACTGGTTGAGAGTCAAGCCATAGATTGATTAATTTTTGTCCTTTTGATTGAAAATTTGGAAAATTGTTTTGAAAAATCATGTTTCTTTTGATGCATTTGTTGGTGTTATGGTTGCAATAATGTCGAGTCTCATAAAATACTTTGGCATTACATTGCATGACCATTGTGGTTACACCTTTTAAGTGGGAGTGAGAAACTATGCATTCGTGAGGTTTTCACCTCCGCATGGGCTAGTTAATTACTTCCGGGTTACATCTGTACCTATGTTTTCGTGAGATTTTCATCTCCGCATGGCCATAGGGAAATGTATTCCCCTGAACCGAACTCGATCTATATGAGCCTATAATGGGTGAGGATTGAGGAATCTGCTGGTTCAGGTACCCCCTCTTTAGAACCAAACCACATATAGTGAACCGTAGGAGCCCACTTTAGGTAGAACTATGTTGAGCCCTAGCAGTCACCTGGATAGGTGTTTGACTATTTTCTGTTTAATTTGTTTTTTACTATCTATATATGATACTAACATGCTTTCTTTTGTTATGACTACATTGCATTTCATTATCATAGAAGGAAGGTGTTGATTCATATTCGATTGCTAAATAGAAGAGTTTGTCATAGGAAAATGGATTGCTTGATAAAGTGGGTTATAATGCGTTCGTCCAAATATAGTCCAAGTAAACACAATGAGAAAATATTATATGACTTTGCCTCATTGCCCGGGGATTCAAGCCAACAAGGATTATTCGAGAGTCATCATGTCTCAATTTTCTTAAAGAAGCTTATAAACATCGCGGAGGATAAGTGAGTGAAGAGGCACGGCCTGGATCAAGCAACACGGAGCTAGAAGAGGCATCTATTGAGAAAGTTCACAGGACAGGACCATAACATCCGGATATGAAGAAAAGATTGGTGTCTTTACTTGGGCTATGAGGACAAAGCCACATATGTAATCCGCTTTATGTAAAGGGGTTTATTTTCTAAAAAAGTTCTTCTATTGGAATTGAATTCAGAATCAACGCCTCTCTTTCTTTTTGCATTGCATTTCATGCATTTGCATTACATCATATCACATGCATTAAAATTTGCAGAAAGACTCTAATTAATTAAAACTTATTTCAGAAACCTGGAAGCCGACAAAACCTTACCAAATACGCATCCCTACGGCACAAGGAAAAAGACCAAGTCAATGGATAAAAGACTAGAAAAATTGGAGCAAATGCAAAAAGATATGCAAGAACAAATGCAGGCACAGATTCAAGAGCAGCTAGCTAAGATCCAACAAGCGATGAGGGATCAAATGATGGAGTCTCAAAGAAGCATGATGGCTCAATTGTCCCAGCTACTGGTAGGAAGGATAGACAAAGGGAAAGGCCCCATGGATAATGTCACGGAAAGTAATGAAGACCCTCAATATCCTCCTGGTTTTACTCCGACGCATGTACAGGCACAACCCGAGATAAATCCACAAAGATCATCTGTTACTATCAGCCCACAATAGTTTCAGGCCGAAGCCTCGATACCAATGAACTTTCAGGCTGGCTCAGGCTCTAACCCTGGTAATAATTTAAATAATCCAATTGTTCCTGATTTGGATGAAGTGGTAGAAAAGTAAAGAGCAACGACAGAATCACAAAAGCAATTAGAAGAATGGTGTAAGTGGCTGGAGGAAAAGTTTAAAGCAATGGAAACTACTAATTACCGTTGCGGAATCGATGCGAAGGATTTAAGCTTGGTCCCAGATTTGGTGCTCCAACTGAAGTTTAAAATGCCAGAGTTCGAAAAGTACAATGGGACTAGCTGTCCTGAAGCTCACATAACGATGTTCTGTCAGAGAATGACAGGATATGTCAACAACGACCAGTTATTAATCCACTATTTTCAAGACAGTCTGACCGGGTCTGCGACTAAATGGTACAATCAGTTAACCCATTCCCAAATTGGTTCATGGAAAGACTTGGCTCGAGCTTTCATAAAATAATACAGCCATGTGACAGACATAGCACCCGACAGGATTACACTCCAGAACATGGAGAAGAAGACAAACAAGAGCTTCAGGTAGTATGCCCAGCGATGGAGGGAAGTGGCGACGCAAGTCCAACCACCACTCTTAGAGAAAGAGATGACGATGCTCTTTATCAGTACTTTGAAGGCTCCCTTCATCAACCACATGTTGGGAAGCGCTACTAAAAGCTTTTCTGATATCGTAATGTCTGGGGAGATGATAGAAAATGCGATAAGATGTGGGAAGATTGAAGCAGGGGAAGGCACCAAGAGATCAGCCCTGATAAGGAGGGAGAATGAGGTGAATAATACGAGTACGTATAACAAGGGTCATTCGAGAGCGATCACGGTGAGCCAGCCAAAAAAAACCACTGGTCATCAGAGCTCATCAAAACAAGAATCCAGTGCAAAGCAACTCCAGTTTACACCAATTCCAATGCCATATAGGGAGTTGTATCAAAGCCTATTTGATGCACATGTGGTGGCTCATCATTACATGGAACCAATGCAACCCCCATACCCCAAGTGGTATGATACAAATGCTCAATGCGAGTACCACGCGGGAATAATAGGTCATTCGATCGAAAATTGTACTACATTTAAAAAGTTGGTTGAAAGGCTCATTAAAATAGGGGTTGTAAAATTTGATGATTCATTAGAGCCGAACGAAACAGTAAATTGTGATAATTGAAGGAGGGGGCAGGAGAGTTGCGATTCCTTGAAGAAGTCATCGAAGCCCGAAATTGAGAAATCGAACATTAATAGGGGCGAGGAATAAAAGTTTTCCAAGAATCTGCCCTTATGTACTTGGGAGTGTTTTGAACAATGGGACTGTGGAAGAGACCTGTATGTTTAAAGCTAATCTAGAGTAATATTCAAAACACGCTTGTTGCTTTTAGCCTAGAAGCAATAAGAGCCATTTTGTGAAATAGGCTTGTGTTCAGAATCTTCATTTCAATAAAATGCATTTCTTTTAAGTAAATATTCTTTTATTCTTTCTAGTTATAGATTCTTTTGTTCTTTGGACCTTCTTTCAAATATTCTTTCATGCTTCATTCATGAGCATATCATACAAATAATCATCATAAGAATCATTTTATTCTCTGGAATCTCCTTTCGTACCTGCAATAGGTTCCCATATATCACTGATATGAGCAACACTGCTATAGACTCAGAATTTCCTTTTGAGTGAGACGCGTGTCTAGAGGGATCTCAGGACTTTGAAGATGACAGAGATTGTAACCTATCTTCTGATTTGTTAAGGATGATAGAATAGGATGAAAAACAGGTCCTACCTTACAAAGGGTCAGCGTACGTTGCGATCCAAGGAAGGAGATGAAGATCGAAGCCTAGCTCAATGCAGAAATAAGTTTTCCTATATGTGGGGCATGGATGTTATCAAGCCAGTCTCATTAAAAGCTTCTGGCCAACATCGATTCATTTTCGTGGATGTTGGTTACTTCACTAAGATGGTGAAAGTTGCTTCATATGCAAATCTTACAATGTCGACAGTCATCAAATCCCACTCTCAATGCAAAAAAAAAAAACAAACTAAAAATTAGGTGCCAACAAAGAATGCCAGGAAGTATCATGTACATAACCGCACAATGTCAAAAGTTTACAGTCTGTTTAAAGATCAGACGCCATATCATTGCAGCAAAGGCAACCAAAAAGAAAAAATAAAAGTAAAAATAAAAACAAAAAATGATCGTAAAAGATGACCGAGACTTGTAAAGATTGGTATACAGAAGTTACTATGCTTATCGAACGTCAGCCAGGACCTTCGCCGGGGCAACACCTCTCTCATTGGTTCATGGAATGGAAATAGTTTTGCCCATTAAAGTCAAGATTCCTTCTCTTCGAGCATTGTCAGAGTTGGAGAATGGATCCAATCCCGATATGATCAGTTGAATAGAATAGATTGAAAGCTATTCATTGTGGCTCTATGCACCGAGAAATCGATGGCGTGAGCTTACAACCAAAGGTTCGCGGAGAGAATTTCATGAGGAACATTGAAGAATATCTTTCCATGTAAAAGATGTTTTGAGAGGAAAATAGATGCCAAGCTGGGAAGGACCTTTTATGGTAAAAAAGGCTTTCTTCGGAGGGGCATTGATATAGACCAGGATGGATGGCAAAGATCTGTCCAATCCAGTGAATCCAGAGGTATTTTACCAGAAAGGGGAGAGGCCAAGGTAAAAAACCCGCAAAGGGTGCCTTGAGACCAATAGAAAATAAAAAAATCAAAAAATCAATCAAAAAAGGAAAAGGAGAGGCCAAGGTGAAAACCCGCAAAGGGCACCTTGAGACCAAAGGGGATTTGAGTTGAAAACCCAAGAAGGGCGGCTCAAACTTGGATTAAAGTAGGGCATACAGTGGTCTTGTTATGCTTGAATTAGCATTAAAGAAGTATGCTACGTCTTGGAGCACCGACAAAGTACTCCAGATCCCCTAAACACAGATTGAGCTCGAAATAGTCCTCAAGAAGTTCGTACAGAGAAGCTCAGGCTGCGATATCTGGGATACCTAGTTTTCATCTTACCCATTTTGAATTTGCTATCTTTGATTACTTTATTCGTTTCAAAATACACTCCCAATAAATTTTCTTTTTGATTGCACTTGCTATCTTTGCTTAACTTATTGGTTTCAAGCTATGCTCCTAGTTAATCTCCTTCTCGTCCATGGTTATGATCTTTTTCAAGCATTTTGCATTAAAATAACGATTAGTGGACTAATAACACTTTCATAAAAGGAGTTTCGCATATTACTCTAGAAGCTTCTAAATAATACAAGAACCTGAAACAGGGCTATTGTTTAGAACTTACCAAGCTTAAGGGTTGGAAATGTTTGAGAAGGAAAAGTCTAAATTGAGGCTATCTCCTTGGATTTTCTGTCAAAAATAGCCGGTGATACAATCTCGACGGAACACGAGCAATGACAACCCAAGCGTAGAAGGGATCATTCTCAAAAAAAAAAAGAAAAAGAAAAATGATATTCTGAATCCATGCGAGTATCATGCATACACATCTGGTTGGGTCACCTAGGAAGTGATCGATTGATGGAACAAGCTACAGATCCTATACCCCCGAGTTCTGATGGGATAGATGGAAGCGTCTGAGATCCTATACCTTTAAATAGCAATGGGATGGATTGAAGAAGAAACAAATCCTACATTTTGAAGTCGTAGTGGGATGGATGGGAAAAGATTCAGATCCTATACCTCTAAGTCACAATGAGATGAACCACGAGAGGTTCTGAGTGGGGCAAATCATTGAGCAAGTTATAATTGTTTTCTCGAGTTTTGATCAAGAATACCAGCCGAACAAGATGGCAGCATAATACGTCAGTGATAAAGCCCTGATAAACAATGAGCGATGACAACCCTAAGCATTTAAAAAGGGATCATTCTCATGAAATTCTTCATTCATGCAAAACACATTTAGTTAGGAGCATTTGATTCATTCCGATCATTGCATCCTAATCATTATACATTTAAAAAGGGATCATTCTCATGAATTTCTACATTCATGCAAAACACATTTAGTTAGGGGCATTTGATTCATTCCGATTATTGCATCCTAATCATTCTCATGGCATTCTGCAAATGTCATCCATAATATCATTTAGTTAGGAGCATTCGACTCATTCTGATCATTACATCCTAATTATTGTAAAAAGACCATTCTCATGACATTCTGCATTCATGCAAATGTCGTCCATAATACATTTAGTTAGGGGCATTAGATTCATTCTGATCATTGTATCCTAATCATTTGGCATAAACATAAGCATATAAAACCGAGTCTACAGGATATGTCCCCCAGAGGACGGTGTAGCAACATCGGTGAATTCACTAATCCTATCTCCCTAACCAGCAGTGGAATAGGTCGAAGATTGTAGATCTTGTCACCCTAAGCAGTAGTGGAACAAGATCGAACGGCAAATCTTGTCTCCCTAAGCAGTAGTGGAACAGATTTAAGCCACCAGTCCTATCTCCCTGACCAGTAGTGGAATAGGTCAAAGGTTGTAGATCTTGTTACCCTAAGTAGTAGTGGAACAAGATCGAACGAAAAATCTTGTCTCCCTAAGCATTAGTGGAACAGATTTAAGCCACCAGTCCTATCTCCCTGATCAGCAGTGGAATAGGTTGAAGATTATAGATCTTGTCACCCTAAGCAGTAGTTGAACAAGATCGAACGGCAAATCTTGTCTCCTAAGCAGTAGTGGAACATATTTAAGCCACCAGTCCTATCTCCCTGACCAGCAGTGGAATAGGTCGAAGATTATAGATCTTGTTACCCTAAGTAGTAGTGGAAAAAGATCGAACGGCAAATCTTGTCTCCCTAAGCTGTAGTGGAACAGATTTAAGCCACCAGTCCTATCTCCCTAATCAGCAGTGGAATAGGTTGAAGATTGTAGATCTTGTCACCCTAAGCAGTAGTGGAATAAGATCGAACGACAAATCTCGTTTCTCTGAGCAGTAGTGGAATAGATTTAAGCCACTAGTCCTATCTCCCTGACCAACAGTGGTGTAACAGCCCGATTTAGGGCCTAGTCAGAATAGTGGTGGGAGACCACGAACCCGAGGTGAATTTATGAGTCTTTAAAGGTTTATGCCATGTTTGCATGTTAGTGTGAAAGTTTCATGAAGCAATTTGGCTAAATTAAGGTTGAATGGTCAGAAAGGACTAAATTGAAAAAGTTGCAATTTATGGGTTTCTAGAAGCATTTTGTATGAAATAGCATTAGAATAGCAATTATGAGTCCTTAAATAGCAATTTTCCCATAATTTTTGGACAAAATTGGATATGAGTTAGTAAGTTAAGAAATTTTTATGATAAGGGCATTTTGTTCGTTTGTCTAGTAAGTGATTAAAATAGGAAAAAGATGATAAAAATAATTCACGTTCTTCCTTGTGTGTGCCGAAATTTTGAAGAACCCATAGCTAGGGTTTGTTCATCTCTCAAGCTTGCTAGTAAGTTCATCTTAGCCCCGTTTTTATATTCTTCGTATTTTTGAAGTCCCGGTAGCATGAGTAAGCTATTTTTAGCTATAAAGTGAGCTAAAGTGCATGTTCAAAAATCTACCCATGATTGATATGCATGTTAAATGATGTTTTATGGAAGTTTATGAGAGTTTGATGTTAGATAAACATCTTTTTCTAAGTAAATTTCATGAAAGATGATAGTATGGACCATTTTGTAATAGTTATGAAAATTGGTCATACATGTTAAAAATAGCAAGAATTGATGATTTTTATAGTAGAGAAAATGATTCAGCTAAGCATGAAGTTTAAGAAAGTTGAATGAATTTTTTTTTACGAGTCTTGGGGCAAAAGTGCAAATATGAGAAAGTATAAGGGCAAAATAGTAATTTTGCCAAAGTATGAGTAAAGAGTCAATTTAGTCAATGTGATTATTAAATGATCTATTTATGACTATAGATCAAGAAAAATGAAGCCCAGATCGAAACCGAGGCAAGAACAAGGTCGAGGACTAAATTGCATATCTAGCTACATTTTGTATATCGAGCTAAGTTTGTATGATTTCTAAGCTTTATGATTTATATCATTGAATTGCTTAGTATAATGTACAATGTTATTATGAAATTGTTTCACGTTAAGTTAAACAATGAAATTAATGAGATCAAGTATGAGAAAGTCCGTATAAGACCAAGCCGAGGCATGGCATCGGCAATCAAGCAAGTTATCATGTAAGTCCAAGGACCCAAGCTTGGCATTGACAATTTTATCATGTAAGTCCAAGGACCCAAGCTTGGCATTGACAAGTTTATCATGTAAGTCCAAGGACCCAAGCTTGGCATTGAACAAGTTTATCATGTAAGTCTAAGGATCCATTGTACTGAGGGAAAAGATCACATGGGAGTTTTTCCAAGAAGAGTTCAAGAAAAAGTATATTAGTCAAAGGTTTGTGGACCAGAAAAGAAAAGAATTCCTAGAACTGAAGCAAGGTAAGATGTCAGTGACTGACTATGAGCGTGAGTTTGTAAGACTCAACAAATACGCTCGAGAATGTGTGTCCACTAAGGCCATCATGAGCAAGAGGTTCGAAGATGGACTAAATGAGGACATCAAATTATTTGTTGTTGTCCTAGAATTGAAGGAATTCGTGGTGCTAGTCGAGAGGGCTTGCAAAGCCGAAGAACTAGTAAAAGAGAAGAGAAAATCTGAAGCAGAGTCTCGTGACTCCAAAAAGAGACAATGGAATAAGTCATTCCAATCCTCATCCAAGAAGTCAAAAGAATTCCCTAGCCGATCGGCTACTTCCACTAGATCTTCATGGAAGGACAAGAGTAAGCAGTATTCGGGAAATAAGGCACAGACTACTTCAGTCGCTAGTGTGGGGAATGTTCGATTTGACAGACCCGAATGCCCACAGTGTGGCAGACACCATTTTGGAGAATGCTAAGCGCACGAAAATGTATGCTTCAGATGTGGTTCGCAAGACCACTACATAAAAGATTGTCTAGAGATGACGAAAGAAGAGAGAGCTCCGAATCTGAGATCTGGGAGTATGGTCAGAGAAAGACCGCAGAGAAACCCAGGAAGTGGGGTAAGAGGAAGGGGTAACCCTAGAGAGCAGGCTGCGAGACCCGAGGGTAGAGCACCTGCGAGGACTTATGCCATTCGCGCTCGCGAAGAGGCATCTTCCCATGAAGTTGTTACGGGTACCTTTTCTCTTCATGATATTAAAGTTATTGCTTTAATAGATCCCGGGTCCACACACTCCTATATTTGCATGAGATTAGCATTCGATTTGAGTATGCCTATAGACTGTACAGAATTTATGATTAAAGTGTCTAATCACTTAGGCAAGAGTGTGTTAGTTGATGAAATATGTAAAGATTGTCCATTAATGATTAGAGGTCATTGTTTTAAAGCGAACCTTATGTTGTTACCATTTGATGAGTTTGATCTCATTCTCGGTATGGGTAGTTGATCGCCCATAATGTAATAGTTAATTGTGAGAAGAAATACATTGAGATGAGATGTGAGAATGGGGACACCCTTCACATAGAATCAGAGAAATAGAGTAGATTGCCGGTATTGATTTCTCATATGACGGCACAGAGATACATGAGAAAGGGGTATGAGGCATATCTGGCTTTTGTGATGAATGATAAAGAAACAGGGTCAAAGATTGAGTCAGTACCGATAGTATGTGAGTACTTGGATGTCTTTCCTGAGGAATTGCCAGGACTACCACCAGTTAGAGTGGTTGAGTTTAGCATTGAGTTAGTTCCCGGTACTGTACCAATATCTATTACTCCTTACAGAATGGCTCCAACGGAGTTGAAGGAGCTGAAGTCGCAGTTACAAGAGTTGACAGATAAAGGTTTTGCAAGGTCAAGTTGTTCTTCCTGGGGTGCTCCGGTTTTATTTGTGAAAAAGAAAGATGGCACAATGAGATTGTGCATAGATTACCATCAACTTAATAATGTGACAAGAAAGAATAAGTACCCATTGCCTAGAATCGATGATTTGTTCGATCGGCTTGAAAGGAGCCACCGTGTTTCGCAAAATAGACTTGAGATCGTGGTACTACCAACTACGAGTAAAAGAATCGGATGTGCCTAACAAATGACCTTCCGAACAAGGTATGGGCATTATGAATTTTTAGTCATGCCCTTTGGTTTGACCAATGCTCGGCGGTATTCATGGACTTAATGAACCGCATGTTTAGACCATACCTTGACAAGTTTGTAGTCGTTTTCATTGACGACATGCGATTTATTCCCAAGATGAGAATGAGCATGCCGAGCACCTACGGACGCTTTTCTGAGACTCTTCGAGAAAATCGATTTATATGCCAAGTTCGAAGAAAAGTGAATTTTGGCTCGTGGAGGTAGGATTTCTGGGACACATTGTCTCGGGAGAAGGAGTTCGAGTAGACCCAAGTAAGATTTCAGCCATAATGGACTGGAATACTTCGAGGAATGTCTCTGAAGTTAGAAGTTTCCTAGGCCTAGCCGGCTATTATCGAAGATTTGTCAAAGGATTTTCAATGATTGCAACCCCGATGACGAAATTGTTACAGAAAAATGTGAAGTTTGAGTGGACAGAAAAATGCCAACAAAGTTTCAAAAAATTGAAAGCATTATTGACAGAAGCTCCAATTTTAGTACAACCTGAGACAGGGAAAGAATTTGTGATTTATAGCGATGCATCCTTAAATGGATTAGGTTGTGTACTTATGCAAGAAGGCAAAGTTATTGCTTATACCTCCAGACAGTTGAAGCCTCATGAGAAGAATTATCCGACGCATGATTTAGAATTGGCTGCCATAGTCTTCGCATTGAAGATATGGAGACATCACCTATATGGTGAGAAATGTCGGATTTTTACAGATCACAAGAGTTTGAAGTACTTGATGACGCAAAGAGAGTTGAACTTAAGGCAAAGAAGATGGTTAGAGTTGATAAAAGACTATGAGTTTGTTATTGACTACCATCCTGGCAAGGCAAATGTAGTCGCCGATGCTTTGAGCAGAAAGTCCTTTTTTGCATTAAGGGCAATGAATTCACAGATAACTTTATCCGACGGTGGTTCTATACTAGCTGAGTTGAAAGCTAGACCAGTATTCCTTCAAGAGATTTTTGAGGCTAAGAGAAGATAACGAGTTGCAAGTCAAAAGAGCTCAATGCGAGTCAGATGTTGAATCTGATTTTCGGATTAATCCCAATGGAAGTTTGATGTTCAAAGCTAGAGTTTGTGTACCAAGAAAGGAAGAGCTTATACAGAAAATTTTGCATGAGGCCCATAATGGATGTTTATCTGTGCATTCGGGTAGTACCAAGATGTTTAATGATTTGAAGTAACATTATTGGTGGCCAAGAATGAAGAAAGACATTTCAGAGTTCGTTTCCAAGTGCATGATTTGTCAGCAAGTAAAGGCTGAACACCAAGTACCTTCGGGTTTGCTTCAACCCATTATGGTACCTGAGTGGAAATGAGACAGTATCACGATGGATTTTGTGACCGGATTACCGTTATCACCGAGTAAGAAAGATGCCGTATGGGTTGTAGTTGATAGACTCAAAAAATCAGCCCATTTTATACCTGTTCGAGTGGACTACTCCCTCGAAAAGTTGGCAAACTTGTATGTTTCAGAAATAGTAAGACTTCATGGAGTTCCCTTGTCAATCATATCAGATAGAGATCCGAGATTCACATCCAGGTTTTGGAAGAAGTTACAAGAGGCCTTGGGTACAAAGTTGAACTTTAGTACCGCTTTTCATCCTCAAACTGACGATCAATCCGAGAGGTTAATTCCAGTACTCGAGGATATGCTCAGATGTTGTATTCTTGAATTTCGAGGCAGTTGGGAAAAGTTTCTCCCATTAGTAGAGTTTGCCTACAATAATAGTTTTCAGTCAAGCTTAAAGATGGCGCCTTATGAGGCTTTATATGGGCGTAAGTGCCGAACGCCTCTTTATTGGACCAAACTTAAAGAAAACCAAATTCACGGGGTTGATTTTGTTAGAGAAGCTGAAGAGAAAGTGAAAGTGATACGAGAAAGTTTAAAAGCTACATCAGACAGACAGAAGTCCTATTCGGACTTAAAGAGAAAAGAGATAGAGTATCAAGTCGGAGATAAAGTTTTCTTGAAAGTGTCACCTTGGGGAAAGGTTCTCAGATTTGGCCGAAAAGGCAAGTTGAGTCTACTTTTTATTGGACCGTATGAGATTACCGAGAAGGTTAGGCCTGTAGCTTACAGATTGGCTTTGCCATCAGAGTTAGAAAAGATACATGATGTGTTTCACGTGTCAATGTTAAGATGCTACCGATCAGACCCTTCGCATGTAATTCCCTAGTCAGAGGTGGAGATTCATCCCGACATGACTTATGGTGAAGAACCAGTCAAGTTATTAGCTCGGGAAGTGAAGCAGCTAAGAAATAAAAGCATTGCCCTAGTGAAAGTATTGTGGCAAAGACATGGGATAGAAGAAGCTACATGGGAACCAGAAGAGAGTATGAAAAACCAGTATCCAAATCTGTTTGCTGGTAAGATTTCCGAGGACAAAAATCCCTAAGGGGGAGAATTGTAACAGCCCGATTTAGGGCCTAGTCGGAATAGTGGTGCGAGACCACGAACCCAAGGTGAATTTATGAGTCTTTAAAGGTTTATGCCATGTTTGCATGTTAGTGTGAAAGTTTCATGAAGCAATTTGGCTAAATTAAGGTTGAATGGTCAAAAAGGACTAAATTACAAAAGTTGCAATTTATGGGTTTCTAGAAGCATTTTGTATGAAATAGCTTTAGAATAGCAATTATGAGTCCTTAAATAGCAATTTGCCCAAATTATAATTTTTGGACAAAATTGGACATGAGTTAGTAAGTTAAGAAATTTTTATGATAAGGGCATTTTGGTCATTTGTCTAATAAGTGATTAAAATAGGAAAAAGATGATAAAAATCATTCATCTTCTTCCTTGTGTGTGCTGAAATTTTGAGGAACCCATAGCTAGGGTTTGTTCATCTCTCAAGCTTGCTAGTAAGTTCATCTTAGCCCCGTTTTTTATATTCTTCGTATTTTTGAAGTCTCGGTAGCATGAGTAAGCTATTTTTAGATATAAAGTGAGCTAAAGTGCATGTTCAAAAATCTACCCATGATTTATATGCATGTTAAATGATGTTTTATGGAAGTTTATGAGAGTTTGATGTTAGATAAACATCTTTTTCTAAGTAAATTTCATGAAAGATGATAGTATGGACCATTTTGTAATAGTTATGAAAATTGGTCATACATGTTAAAAATAGCAAGAATTGATGATTGTTATAGTAGAGAAAATGATTCAGCTAAGCATGAAGTTTAAGAAAGTTGAATGAAAATTTTTTTACGAGCCTTGGGGCAAAAGTGAAAATATGAGAAAGTATAAGGGCAAAATAGTAATTTTACCAAAGTATGAGTAAAGAGTCAATTTAGTCAATGTGATTATTAAATGATCTATTTATGACTATAGATCAAGAAAAATAAAGCCCGGATCGAAACCGAGGCAAAAACAAGGTCGAGGACTAAATTGCATATCTAGCTACATTTTGTATATCGAGGTAAGTTTGTATGATTTCTAAGCTTTATGATTTATATCATTGAATTGCTTAGTATAATGTACAATGTTATTATGAAATTGTTTAACATTAAGTTAAACAATGAAATTAATGAGATCAAGTATGAGAAAGTCCGTATAAGACCAAGCCGAGGCATGGCATCGGCAATCAAGCAAGTTATCATGTAAGTCCAAGGACCCAAGCTTGGCATTGACAAGTTTATCATGTAAGTCCAAGGACCCAAGCTTGGCATTGACAAGTTTATCATGTAAGTCCAAGGACCCAAGCTTGGCATTGACAAGTTTATCATGTAAGTCCAAGGACCCAAGCTTGGCATTGAACAAGTTATCATGTAAGTCCAAGGATCCAAGCTTGGCATTGAACAAGTTATCAAGAGGAAGATTTCATATAAGTCCATGTCAAGACATGGCCTTGAAACCAAGATGAGATATCCCATGTAAGACCATATCCAAAATATGGCTTTAGTATTAAGTTCATGGTAAGAGATTTGGTATTCTCGGTTATTCATAGGAATTCATCGGGAAAATGAGATAAGCTCACAAGAGATAACAAGAAAGTTTAGTAAGAAAAATCATTATCAAGTGGGGACAAATATTAGTCATATTATGAATGATAAAATAGAGATTATGATTACTATGTTAAAGTATGCTGATCAATGTGATCAAGTGATACAAGTATCTTGTTTACATCACAAGTATGAGACTAGTAAGTATTACAAGGCATGTAAGAACCAAGTATGAGCAAATAAGCTTTATAGTTGAACTTATGATACCATTGATTATGTCAAATGGTTTATTTAAGCAAGTATGTTGATATGTGTTTCATATGCAAACTTACTAAGCTAAATGCTTACGTCTTTAATTCTTTCTTTTCATGTAGTCCCGCCAAGCTAAGTCGTGGATCATTGAAGTCGGAGTCAGAGCACACTATCAATCGCCATTTTGGTATAGGCAAGTTGATTTTAAGTATGGCATGTATAGGAAACATTTCATTTTGAGTATATGTCTTAGAAAGGGGTAAAAAAGTATGGGTCATCAAGTTTATTATTCTTTTGTAAATGGCTAAGTGATTGGCCAAGTTTGACTAAGAATGTATGTTATTAATATCAATGAAGCATGTTATATTGTTCATGAAAGATGTAATAATTGAGTTTCGAATTGAGCTTGAGTTTGGTCTTAATTTCGGGATGGAAATTCGCTTGGTAAATAGCCCCTAAGTGCCTACACGGTTAGACACACAGGCGTGTGTCTCAGGCCGTGCATAAACCGCACCTTAGTCTTATAAGTAAGAATAGGCCACGGACTAATCCCACGGCCGTGTGTTAAGGCCGTGCATGTCACACGGTTAGAACATTGGCGTGTGCCTGGTCGTGTGAAATAAGTCAGTATATCAAGATGTAGTACACGGTCTGAGTCCACGGGCGTGCCATGGCCGTGTATTATAAGTCATAATGCTAAGGTTTTTCACACGGGCTAGGACCACGGGCGTGCCATGGCCGTGTGAAATTTGGCAGTAAACTCGAGTTTTAAGCGCGGTTGGGAGACATGGGCGTGTCTCAGAGTTACACGGGCGTGTCCCAACTCACATGGGCATGTGACCCCTGTTTCCATGAAAAGTTTTTGATTGAGTTCCGAAAGTTTACGGACATCAGTTTAAGGCCTCGTAGGCCCATGAAAAGTACAAGTTGATTAAGAAAGAGAAGTTCTTAATTCAGAACGAAATTTTATAGCCCGTAAGTACATGATTAAGCAAGTTCAAGCATAGTAATGTCTCGTATCCAGTGTAAGCCTCAGACTCGGGTATGGGGTGTTACATTTAGTGGTATCAGAGCTACGGTTTAGTCAGTTCTAGGACTAACGTAGCATGAGCACGAGTCTAGCTATACATGCCATACATAATAATGTTTTTATAATGATAGTGTGACGACTCCTGACGACTTAAATTGTGTTTATACATATAGTAATGGATCCCGATAGAGATGTGGTGGATGATGTGGAAAGTAATGCACCAGCTCCCGCAGAAGGGACGGTGCCAAATGAGAATGAGAATAGACCCACTACGGTGAGTCAAGGAGGAGAAGAGGCTAGAGAAGCCTTCCTACATATGATGAACACATGGTATTCGGAGTTCGTTCGTACGAATCCAAATGTACAACCCCCTCCACCCCCGCCTATTCTGCAACCTATTCCTGCAGCCCCTCAAGTGATAGAGGTGGCAAGAGGAGTTAAACCTCCAGTTGATAGGATTAGGAAACATGGGGTCAAGAATTCCATGCTAGAAAAGATGACGATCCCGGAAAGAGTGAGTTACGGTTAGAAAATACCATCAGGGTATTTAATGAGTTGTCATGCACGTCTGAGGAATGCATGAAGTGCGTAGTCTCTCTTCTAAGAGATTCTGCTTACCAATGGTGGAACACCCTTGTGTCGGTAGTACTGAGGGAAAAGATCACATGGGAGTTTTTCCAAGAAGAGTTCAAGAAAAAGTATATTAGTCAAAGGTTTGTGGACCAGAAAAGAAAAGAATTCCTAGAACTGAAGCAAGGTAAGATGTCAGTGACTGACTATGAGCGTGAGTTTGTAAGACTCAACAAATACGCTCGAGAATGTGTGTCCACTAAGGCCATCATGAGCAAGAGGTTCGAAGATGGACTAAATGAGGACATCAAATTATTTGTTGTTGTCCTAGAATTGAAGGAATTCGTGGTGCTAGTCGAGAGGGCTTGCAAAGCCGAAGAACTAGTAAAAGAGAAGAGAAAATCTGAAGCAGAGTCTCGTGACTCCAAAAAGAGACAATGGAATAAGTCATTCCAATCCTCATCCAAGAAGTCAAAAGAATTCCCTAGCCGATCGGCTACTTCCACTAGATCTTCATGGAAAGACAAGAGTAAGTAGTATTCGGGAAATAAGACACTGACTACTTGATCGCTAGTGTGGGAATGTTGATTTGTGAACCAGAATGCCCACAAAGGTGGCGACACCATTTTGGAGAATGCTTGAGCGCACGAAAATGTATGCTTGAGATGTGGTTATGCAAGACCACTACATAAAAGATTGTCTAGAGATGACGAAAGAAGAGAGAGCTCGAATCAGAGATGCGGGAGTATGGTCGAGAGAAAGACCGCAGAGAAACCCGTGAAGTGGGGTAAGAGGAAGGGTAACCCTAGAGAGCAGGCTGCGAGACCCGAGGGTAGAGCACCTGCGAGGACTTATGCCATTCGCGCTCGCGAAGAGGCATCTTCCCATGAAGTTGTTACAGGTACCTTTTCTCTTCATGATATTAAAGTTATTGCTTTAATAGATCCCGGGTCCACACACTCCTATATTTGCATGAGATTAGCATTCGATTTGAGTATGCCTATAGACTTTACAGAATTTATGATTAAAGTGTCTAATCACTTAGGCAAGAGTGTGTTAGTTGATGAAATATGTAAAGATTGTCCATTAATGATTAGAGGTCATTGTTTTAAAGCGAACCTTATGTTGTTACCATTTGATGAGTTTGATCTCATTCTCGGTATGGACTGGTTGACTGCCTATAATGTAATAGTTAATTGTGAGAAGAAATACATTGAGATGAGATGTGAGAATGGGGACACCCTTCACATAGAATCGAGAGAAAGCAGTAGATTTGCGGTATTGATTTCTCATATGACGGCACGAGAGATACATGAGAAAGGGTATGAGGCATATCTGGCTTTTATGATGAATGATAAAGAAACAGGGTCAAAGATTGAGTCAGTACCGATAGTATGTGAGTACTTGGATGTCTTTCCTGAGGAATTGCCAGGACTACCACCAGTTAGAGAGGTTGAGTTTAGCATTGAGTTAGTTCCCGGTACTGTACCAATATCTATTACTCCTTACAGAATGGCTCCAACGGAGTTGAAGGAGCTGAAGTCACAGTTACAAGAGTTGACAGATAAAGGTTTTACAAGGTCAAGTTGTTCTCCCTGGGGTGCTCCGGTTTTATTTGTGAAAAAGAAAGATGGCACAATGAGATTGTGCATAGATTACCATCAACTTAATAAAGTGACAGTAAAGAATAAGTACCAATTGCCTAGAATCGATGATTTGTTCGATCAGTTGAAAGGAGCCATTGTGTTCTCCAAAATAGACTTGAGATTAGGGTACTACCATTCACGAGTAAAAGAATCGGATGTGCCTAAGATGACCTTCCGAACAAGGTATGGGCATTATGAATTTTTAGTCATGCCCTTTGGTTTGACCAATGCTCGGCGGTATTCATGGACTTAATGAACCGCATGTTTAGACCATACCTTGACAAGTTTGTAGTCGTTTTCATTGACGAGATCTCGATTTATTCCCAAGATGAGAATGAGCATGCCGAGCACCTACTTGACGCTTTTACTGGACTCTTCGAGAAAATCGGTTATATGCCAAGTTCGAGAAAAGTGAATTTTGGCTCAGGGAGGTAGGATTTCTGGGACACATTGTCTCGGGAGAAGGAGTTCGAGTAGACCCAAGTAAGATTTCGGCCATAATGGACTGGAATCCTTCGAGAAATGTCTCTGAAGTTAGAATTTTCCTAGGCCTAGCCGGCTATTACCGAAGATTTGTCAAAGGATTTTCCATGATTGCAACCCCGATGACGAAATTGTTACAGAAAAATGTGAAGTTTGAGTGGAGAGAAAAAAATGCACAAAAAGTTTAGAAAAATTGAAAGCATTATTGAGAAGCTCCAATTTTAGTACAACCTGAGACAGGGAAAGAATTTGTGATTTATAGCGATGCATCCTTAAATGGATTAGGTTGTGTACTTATACAAGAAGGCAAAGTTATTGCTTATGCCTCCAGACAGTTGAAGCCTCATGAGAAGAATTATCCGACGCATGATTTAGAATTGGCTGCCATAGTCTTCGCATTGAAGATATGGAGACATCACCTATATGGTGAGAAATGTCGGATTTTTACAGATCACAAGAGTTTGAAGTACTTGATGACGCAAAGAGAGTTGAACTTAAGGCAAAGAAGATGGTTAGAGTTGATAAAAGACTATGAGTTGGTTATTGACTACCATCCTGGCAAGGCGAATGTAGTCGCCGATGCTTTGAGCAGAAAGTCCCTTTTTGCATTAAGGGCAATGAATTCACAGATAACTTTATCCGACAAAGTGGTTCTATACTATTTGAGTTGAAAGCTAGACAAGTATTCCTTCAAGAGATTTTTGAGGCTCGAGAGAAGATAACGAGTTGCAAGTCAAAAGAGCTCAATGCGAGTCAAATGTTGAATCCAATTTTCGGATTAATCCCAATGGAAGTTTGATGTTCAAAGATAGAGTTTGTGTACCAAGAAAGGAAGAGCTTATACAGAAAATTTTGCATGAGGCCCATAATGGATGTTTATCTGTGCATCCGGGTAGTACCAAGATGTTTAATGATTTGAAGCAACAGTATTGGTGGCCAAGAATGAAGAAGGACATTTCAGAGTTCGTTTCCAAGTGCATGATTTGTCAGCAAGTAAAGGCTGAACACCAAGTACCTTCGGGTTTTCTTCAACCAATTATGGTACCCGAGTGGAAATGGGATCGTATCACGATAGATTTTGTGACCGGATTACCGTTATCACCGAGTAAGAAAGATGCCGTATGGGTTGTAGTTGATAGACTCACGAAATCGACCCATTTTATACCTGTTCGAGTGGATTACTCCCTCGACAAGTTGGCAAACTTGTATGTTTCAAAAATAGTAAGACATCATGGAGTTCCCTTGTCAATCATATCGGATAGAGATCCGAGATTCACATCCAGGTTTTGGAAGAAGTTACAAGAGGCCTTGGGTACAAAGTTGAACTTTAGTACCGCTTTTCATCCTCAAACTGACAGTCAATCCGAGAGGTTAATTCAAGTACTCGAGGATATGCTCAGATGTTATATTCTTGAATTCCGAGGCAGTTGGGAAAAGTTTCTCCCATTAGTAGAGTTTGCCTACAATAATAGTTTTCAGTCAAGCTTAAAGATGGCGCCTTATGAGGCTTTATATGGGCGTAAGTGCCGAACACCTCTTTATTGGACCAAACTTAAAGAAAACCAAATTCACGGGGTTGATTTGGTTAGAGAAGCTGAAGAGAAAGTGAAAGTGATATGAGAAAGTTTAAAAGCTGCATCAGACAGACAGAAGTCCTATTCGGACTTAAAGAGAAAAGAGATAGAGTATCAAGTCGGAGATAAAGTTTTCTTGAAAGTGTCACCTTGGGGAAAGGTTCTCAGATTTGGCCGGAAAGGCAAGTTGAGTCCACGTTTTATTGGACCGTATGAGATTACCGAGAAGGTTGGGCCTGTAGCTTACAGATTGGCTTTGCCATCAGAGTTAGAAAAGATACATGATGTGTTTCACGTGTCAATGTTAAGATGCTACCGATCAGATCCTTCGCATGTAATTCCCCAGTCAGATGTGGAGATTCATCCCGACATGACTTATGGTGAAGAACCAGTCAAGATATTAGCTCGGGAAGTGAAGCAGCTAAGAAATAAGCATTGCCCTAGTGAAAGTATTGTGGCAAAGACATGGGATAGAAGAAGCTATGTGGGAACCAGAAGAGAGTATGAAAAACTAGTATCCGAATCTGTTTGCTGGTAAGATTTCTGAGGACGAAAATCCCTGAGGTGGGAGAATTGTAACAGCCCGATTTAGGGCCTAGTTGGAATAGTGGTGTGAGACCACGAACCCGAGGTGAATTTACGAGTCTTTAAAGGTTTATGCCATGTTTGCATGTTAGTGTGAAAGTTTCATGAAGCAATTTGGCTAAATTAAGGTTGAATGGTCAAAAAGGACTAAATTACAAAAGTTGCAATTTATGGGTTTCTAGAAGCATTTTGTATGAAATAGCTTTAGAATAGCAATTATGAGTCCTTAAATAGCAATTTTCCCAAATTATAATTTTTGGACAAAATTGGACATGAGTTAGTAAGTTAAGAAATTTTTATGATAAGGGCATTTTGGTCATTTGTCTAATAAGTGATTAAAATAGGAAAAAGATGATAAAAATCATTCATCTTCTTCCTTGTGTGTGCCGAAATTTTTAAGAACCCATAGCTAGGGTTTTTTCATCTCTCAAGCTTGCTATTAAGTTCATCTTAGCCTCATTTTTTATATTCCTCGTATTTTTGAAGTCTCGGTAGCATGAATAAGCTATTTTTAGCTATAAAGTGAGCTAAAGTGCATGTTAAAAAATCTACCCATGATTGATATGCATGTTAAATGATGTTTTATGGAAGTTTATGAGAGTTTGATGTTAGATAAACATCTTTTTTCTAAGTAAATTTCATGAAAGATGATAGTATGGACCATTTTGTAATAGTTATGAAAATTGGTCATACATGTTAAAAATAGCAAGAATTGATGATTGTTATAGTAGAGAAAATGATTCAGCTAATCATGAAGTTTAAGAAAGTTGAATGAAAATTTTTTTACGAGCCTTGGGGCAAAAGTGCAAATATGAGAAAGTATAAGGGCAAAATAGTAATTTTACCAAAGTACGAGTAAAGAGTCAATTTAGTCAATGTGATTATTAAATGATCTATTTATGACTAAAGATCAAGAAAAACGAAGCCCGGACCGAAACCGAGGCAAGAACAAGGTCGAGGACTAAATTGCATATCTAGCTACATTTTGTATATCGAGGTAAGTTTGTATGATTTCTAAGCTTTATGATTTATATCATTGAATTACTTAGTATAATGTACAATGTTATTATGAAATTGTTTAACGTTAAGTTAAACAATGAAATTAATGAGATCAAGTATGAGAAAGTCCGTATAAGACCAAGCCGAGGCATGGCATCGGCAATCAAGCAAGTTATCATGTAAGTCCAAGGACCCAAGCTTGGCATTGACAAGTTTATCATGTAAGTCCAAGGACCCAAGCTTGGCATTGACAAGTTTATCATGTAAGTCCAAGGACCCAAGCTTGGCATTGACAAGTTTATCATGTAAAGTCAAGGACCCAAGCTTGGCATTGAACAAGTTATCATGTAAGTCCAAGGATCCAAGCTTGGCATTGAACAAGTTATCAAGAGGAAGATTTCATATAAGTCCATGTCAAGACATGGCCTTGAGACCAAGATGAGATATCCCATGTAAGACCATATCCAAAATATGGCTTTAGTATCAAGTTCATGGTAAGAGATTTGGTATTCTTGGTTATTCATAGGAATTCATCGGGCAAATGAGATAAGCTCACAAGAGATAACAAGAAAGTTTAGTAAGCAAAATCATTATCAAGTGGGGACAAATATTAGTCATATTATGAATGATAAAATTGAGATTATGATTACTATGTTAAAGGATGCTGATCAATGTGATCAAGTGATACAAGTATCTTGTTTACTTCACAAGTATGAGACTAGTAAGTATTACAAGGCATGTAAGAACCAAGTATGAGCAAATAAGCTTTATAGTTGAAATTATGATACCATTGATTATGTCAAATGGTTTATTTAAGCAAGTATGTTGATATGTGTTTCATATGCAAACTTACTAAGCTAAATGCTTACGTCTTTAATTCTTTCTTTTCATGTAGTCCCGCCAAGCTAAACTGTGGATCATTAAAGTCGGAGCTCGTAGCACACTATCAATCGCCATTTTGGTATAGGCAAGTTGATTTTAAGTATGGCATGTATAGGAAACATTTCATTTTGAGTATATGTCTTAGAAAGGGGCAAAAGTATCATTTGTCAAGTTTATTATTCTTTTGTAAATGGCTAAGTGATTGGCCAAGTTTGACTAAGAATGTATGTTATTAATATCAATGAAGCATGTTATATTGTTCATGAAAGATGTAATAATTGAGTTTCTGAATTGAGCTTGAGTTTGGTCTTAATTTTAGGATGGCAATTGGCTTGGTAAATAGCCCCTATATGCCTGCGGTTAGACACACGGGCGTGTGTTCAGGCCGTGCATAAAGCTACACCTTAGTCTTATAAGTAAGAATTGGCCACGGACTAATCCTACGGCCCGTGTGTTAAGGCGTGCATGTCACGGTTAGAACATGGGCGTGTGCGAGTCGTGTGAAATAAGTCGAGTATATCAAGATGTAGTACAGTGCGAGTCCACACGGGCGTGCCATGGCCGTGTGTTATAAGTCGAGAATGCTAAGGTTTTTCACGGGCTAGGACTACGGGCGTGCCATGGCCGTGTGAAATTTGGCAGTAAACTCGAGTTTTAAGCGCGGTTGGGAGACATGGGCGTGTCTCAGAGTTACACGGGCGTGTCCCAACTCACATGGGCGTGTGACCCCTGTTTCCATGAAAAGTTTTTGATTGAGTTCCGAAAGTTTACGGACATGAGTTTAAGGCCTCGTTGGCCCATGAAATGTACAAGTTGATTAAGAAAGAGAAGTTCATAATTCAGAACAAAATTTTATAGCCCGTAAGTACATGATTAAGCAAGTTCAAGCATAGTAGTGTCTCGTATCCGGTCTAAGCCTCGGACTCGGGTATGGGGTGTTACAAGTGGAATAGGTCGAAGATTGTAGATCTTGTCACCCTAAGAAGTAGTGGAACAAGATCGAACGGCAAATCTTGTCTCCCTAGCAGTAGTGGAACAGATTTAAGCCACCACTCCTATCTCCCTGAAGCGGCAGTGGAGCAGACTGAAGTTTGTAGTCTTATCTTCCCGAGGTAGCAGGGGAGCAGATTTAAGCCACCAACCTCATCTCCCTGAAGCGGCAGTGGAGCAGACTGAAGTTTGTAGTCTTATCTTCCTGAGGTAGCAAGGGAGCAGACTAAAAATTGTAGATTTTGTCTCATCGAGATAGTAGTGGGGCAGGTCAAAAATGGCGAATCTTATCTTCCCGAGGTAGCTGGGGAGCAGATTTTACCCACTGGTCTTATCTTCCTGAGGTAGCAAGGGAGCAGACTGAAGTTTGTAGTCTTATCTTCCTGAGGTAGCAGAGAGCAGACTGAAGATTGAAAGACGGTGAATCTTATCTTCCCGAGGAAGTAGGGGAGCAGATTTAAGCCACATGTCTAAATTCCTTGAATTGAATCGAAGCGCTAGTTCTCATGCCCCTGAAGATGCAACGGGATGGAACGAAGTTACTTGAAGAAGAAAAGCACTGAAAGAGGCAGGACCGGGCAAAATTGACCCTTTTTGAAGTCTTTGCTCTATTCTCGTTACTCAACAATAAGCAAAGAGGGGCAGCTGTAATAGGCCCAATTTGCCCGGGCCCAATTAACCAGTTAATTAAACAAAAACCAAAATTAAAAAAACCAATCAATAAAAATCCAAAACAGTCCATCAGTCCATTACAAAAAAAATTAATAAACCGGCCCACTTACAAGCCCAAAAGCTAAACTTAAACCCGAGGCCCAAAAATAAGACCCTAATTCCCTAGGCCCGATGCTGGACAAGCTTGGAGGACCCAAAGTATGATTAGGGTTTCAGAACCCTAGAACTTTCTAGCGCCGCCACCGCGTCCCTCACACGCGCACCACCGAGCGCCACACGCATGTCGGCTCACCTCCGTACATCCGTACCTGCGAAAACAACAAAAACACAGCGCAGCAAGCAAAAAAAAAAGAAAAAAAATGATTGTATTTAGATTTTTATTTTGATTTTTTGGAATTCGGTTATAAATACCGAAGCAAAACGATTGTAATCTTCTTCACGATTTTTTACAGTGAAATAAAAAAAAATTAAAGAACAGAGAGTTGGTTTAAAGGTATTACTATATTCCTAATCCATTTCTGCAAATATCTATAATACTAGTATAGTATAAACATTGTGAGAGAGGTTTTTTTTTACCTTTGTTCGCAATCGGAAAAGCCGAACCCGAAAGGTCACTACCTTCGTTTGGGGGTTTCGGGGTGGGATTTGAGTACTTGGTGTTCAGACCCGTGTTTAAGGGGCTTTAAGGGTTTGAAACGACCGTCTTTTGGGGTCTCCGACCACCACGCACGACGGCGGACGGTGGCGGAGCACGGTGACTCGGTGACGGAGCTAGGTCAGAGCTCCAGAGAGCCTTCAGAGCTTTCTTTTTCTTTGTTTTTTTTTTCAAAACAGTTTAAAAATGATTTTTTGTTAGGATTTTTCGCTATTTAAGGTCGAGCTATACGACGTCGTTTACGGGCAGGGTATTAAGCCTTAAAACGACATCGTTTTAAGGCCAAACCCGCGTGTTGACCCGGCCCGAGGGAAGGATCCGCGTGTTTTTGACTAATGGGCTTTTTGCGCCCTTAGTCCTTCCGCATTTTTGGTTTTTTTAATTAAGTTTTTTTCTTTTATTTTGATTTTGCCCAATAATTTTGCGCAGTTTTAATTTAGTCCCTATTTAAACGCTGCGTTCAATAACTTGGGTAAATTGCGCTTTTAATCCTTTGTGGTTTACGCGCATTGTATTTTAGTCCTTAATTTTGTTCCAATGTTTTTATATTTATTTAACGACCCCTTTTAGTTTATATTTATTTTAATTGAGTATTTTTATTTTGATTTCTTGTATTTCTTTTATTCTTTTGAACTTATTTATTATTCATATTTTTTGAAATTGTCTTATTATATTATTTTGAGTTATTATTTTGACTTGCTATCTTTATACCTTCACTTGTATTTTTTATTTGTTTAATTTATATAACTATTTATTTTAAGCTCCTTTTTATATCTCTTTGTTTTAAAGATTTGTATAATATTTAATTTAAATACTCTTATATAATATTAATTTATACACACATATATATAATTTTTATTAAAATTATCTTATTTTAAGTATACATTATTGATGTCATCATCGATTTTATGTAAATATTTTCTTTTAAATTTATTTACATATATATATATATATATATCTTCTTTCAAATTTATTCATGTGTATAATTTGTCTCTTTAAAGGACTCTATTTTAAATTATATATATTTATTTATTCCAAACACTTTCATATGTCATTATTATTTTTATATATATATTATTTTATATCAAGTTTTTATCACGTATGTATTATTTAAATAAACACACACACATATATATATATATATATATATATATTATTTGTTTATTTGTTTTAAAGCTTGCTATATGTTAGTTGTATTAATTTGCTTGCCATTGCATGTACCCAAATTCATTCCCTTCAAATTTCATATTATGATCATTCATTAGTACAATATTTTATCCATGTATATTATTCAATGTTTGTAATTTTGTTTTTTACCTTATCGCATTGTGATTCAAACTTTAATATCTTAATTGATATTAGTCGTTTCATTGTTATTCCAAATAAGCTAAACAAATGCATTTTGAGTCCATTTTATAATTGCTTAGTAAAATTTTTCAAAATAAGGCAATATTTCGTGTTTGGAAATTCGAGAAATCGTGCCCTAACGTGCTGGGTTGCGATTTTCCGTTTGACCAAATAACCAAATATCCTTTTAAAATTTTGTCCATGTTTTCTAAAAAATAAAGCAATATTTCGTGTTTGGAAATCTGAGAAATCGTACCCTACCATGCTGGGCTTCAGTTATTCGTTTGTCCAAATAATTGAATATCCTTATAAAAATCTCAATGCATGAACTTTGGAAATCATGAGAGGATCTTGGCATCGAGGGTTTGAAACGTCATATCCTATCGTACTGGATGATATTTTATTCCTTCGTAACAAGAGAATCTCAATATCCAATTCGAGTTATTTAAACTTTTTTAAAACGGAATTGTATTCTAAAATATTTTCAAATTTTCGACATTAGGATATCAATTAATCAATTAGGTACCAATTTTGGGCGTTGCGAGGGTGCTAATCCTTCCTCGTACGTAACCAACTTCCGAACCCGTTTTCTTGAATTTCGTAGGCCAAAATGTTTTATAGGTGATCCGATCACTCCTAAACAAAAAGGATTGGTGGCGACTCCATGTTTCGTTTTAAGTCGACTCCCATTTTTTTTCAAATTAAAAAAAATGGTTGACATTAATTACTATTCATTTTCTGATATTATTCATAACGTCTCTTAAATGGACCCTCGAGGCCCAATATGAGTATTAGAATCGAGTCGGGACTAAATCAAGAACTCATAGAATTTTTCGTGAAATTTAAAAAATTTTCAAAGATGCAGGGCACACACGCCCCTGTGGTCAGGGCACACGCCCGTATGATCATATGACACGCCCGTGTCACAGGCCGTGTCCGACCCTGTGTAACTCTCTGACTTAGACCACACGGCCAGCCACACGCCCGTATGCTAGGCCATGTGATTAATTTTTTTTAAAAATTAGGTACAGGTTTCACACGACCAAGACACACGCCCGTGTTTTGGACCGTGTAGCACACACGACTGAGACACACGCCCGTGTCTCTGCCCTTGTGCTCAATTCTGAGCATTTTGTTTCTCGAATTTAAGATGCGGGGGACACACGGCCTATCCACACGCCCATGTACCAGGCCGTGTGTCATACACGATCTAGACACACGCCCGTGTGGACAAAATAAAGCCATTTCTAGGTTCATTTCTCACCCAAAATTTTACCAATATCCTGCATCAAAACTTACATCCAAATGCCAACCAATTCAAGCATTATAATCAAGCTAATTCTATCATTTAACATGATATATCATTATATGCACACGTATTTATAATCTTACCTTGGTTTAATCTATATGTTAAACATAATTTAATCAACCATACTTAACATATATGTAACTACCATAGTATGACCTTATAAGTATATCAAAACATACCATTACTAGCCATTCCAATGGCTAGATTACAAACATCATTTTCAAGCCAAGAATGGCTAAATTAACCTATACATGCCATTATACCAAAATAATTTTACTATTTATACCAAAATAAGCTTGTGGATAGTGTGATGATGCTCCAACCGTTCACCAACCTTTGCGAGCTTCCGAGCACTATAAAACAGAGAAAAGTAAACCTAGTAAGCATATTATGCTTAGTAAGTTCATATAACTGGAATTAAACTTACCAATCTCATTTATTAAAATTAAGCATATAATAATTTATTTCCATCAACTTGGTAAAATTGCCTAAATACATGCATTCAATCAAACATGTTAGTCACAAAATTTTCATATACATCAAGTAAACATAGATGAGCTCATCATGCTATATTCTTTCAAGACATTATTCATTTCATCTCATAATTCTCATATCATGTCAAGTATTTTGTCCGTTGAATCATTGAAATTCTAATGGATACTCAAATAGTACACTCAATGTGTACAATTCAATAATCCATCAATTCATATTCAGGAGTACCCATTAAGGCACTTAATCCGAAAGCACACCCTCGAGCCACATATCATATAACAGGATTACTTGTCCAAGCTAAATCCTGTTTCCAACATATGCTCATAAGAGCTTAATCAGGATTACCCGTTCGGGCTAAATACTATCTATAACATATACTCAATAGGGCTTATATCAAGATTACCAATCCAGGCTAAATCATTTCTGTAATGAGGTCAATGGGATTACTTGTCTGAGCTAAATCCCGTCAGCAACAAATGCAGGACCTCATTCAATAAGGGAAAATTACATTTATCCATCGAAATCCAATATTCAAATAGAACTTAACCTTTTTCAAACAATTTCAAGCATGTATTCATTTCTTATATTGTAACATCCAAACAATTCACATTTTTTTACAAATACAACATTCAATTCAACATATTTACATACTCAATTAAGTTACACAAACTTACCTCGACACTTGTTCGCGTATATAAATATACTAATCCGAAACTTTCTCTTTTCCACGATCTAGCCTCGAATTTGTGTTGTCCGGATCTATATAAATGAATTTAATTATCAATTTATCACATTTCATATTCCATTGGACTCAATTTACATCTTAGGCAAAATTACCATTTTGCCCCTAACTTTTCATAAATTCTAATTTCGTCCTTAGGCTCGGAAAATAAAATTCATGCAATTTACTCCCTATTCCAAGCCTAACCTAAATATCAATATACAATTTCCAACACATGTATTCCATAAATTTCAAAATTTTTCTTCAATTTTCACAACTTTACAAATTAGTCCCTAAATCATGTTTTCATGAAAAATCACTTTGTAAAAGATGTTTATCCATCAACAACCTTTCATTTTCCACCATAAATTTTAAATTTTCAACATATTCATCCATGGCATAATTTCTATACTTTGATAACTTTTCAAATTAATCCCCCAAATAGATAGATTAGACTATCTCGGTTTCAAAAATATAAAAATTACTAAAAACGGGACAAGAAAACTTACCCAATTAAGCTTGATTAGTTTATTCTCTCTCTCCTAGGGTTTCCATGCAAATTTTGGGGAAGAAGATTGTAACACCCCATACCCGAGTCCGAGGCTCAGACCAGTATACGAGACATTACTATGCTTGAACTTACTTAATCATGACATTACGGGCTATAAAATTTAGTTCGAAATTAAAACTTCTCATTCTTAAACAATTAAGTAAATTTCATGGGCCTACGAGGCCTTAAACTCATCTTGGTAAACTTTGGAACCTTATCGAAAAACTTTTCTTTGAAAGCGGGGTTACACGCTAGTGTAATATAAGACACGCCCGTGCATAGGCATACACGCCCATGTCCTCGGACCGTGCCTAAAAACTTCGATTCTCGCCAATTTCCACACGGTACAGCACGCCCGTGGACCTAGACCGTGTACTACATCTTGATATACTGACTTATTTCACACGACCGGGCACACGCCCATGTTCTAACCGTGTGTCATGCACGGCCTTAACACACGACCGTGGGATTAATCCATGGTCTATCCTTACTTATAAGACTAAGGTGCAGTTTACACACGGCCTAGACACACGCCCGTGTGTCCAACCGTGTGGTCACTTAGAGGCTATTTACCAAGCCAATTGCCACCCTGAAATTAAGGTCCAATTCATACTCATTTACAACAACTCAATACTACATCATTCATAAATAATACTACATGTTTCATTGATAATTATAAACATACACACTTGGCCAACCACTTAGCCAAATACAAAAGAATAACCAACTTAATAGCCTATACTTTGGCTCTTCTTAAAACATTTATTCAAAATGTAATGCTACCTATACATGCCATACTTAAATAAACAACTTGGCTATACCAAAATAGCGATTGATAGTGTGCTCTGAGCTCCGATGACGGTGATCCTCAATATTAGCTTGGCGGGACTACATGGAAAGAAAGAATGAAAGACATAAGCATTTAGCTTAGTAAGTTTGCATAATACACATAGCAACATTCTTACTTAATAAAGACCATTTGATATAAACAATGGCATCATAAATTCAGCTATATAAAGCTTACTTACTCATACTTAATTCTTACATAACTCATGAAACTTACTAGTCTCATACTTGATAGGCAAACAAAGTATCTGTATCACTAGATCACATTGACCAGCATACTTGAACATAATACTCATAATTTCTAATTCATCATTCATAACATGAATAATATTCTTTTTCACTTGATAATAACCTTACTTACTTAGCTCTCTTGTTATCTCTTTGGAGCTTAACTCGTTTGCCCGATGAATTTATATGAATAACCAAGGATACTAAATCTCATCTAAATTTTGAGGCCATGACTTAACATGGACTTATACGAAGTCTTTCTTGTTTTCACCAATGCCATGCCTTAACTTGGACTTATATGGGATCTCTTTCTCTTGATAACTTTTCAATGCCAAGCTTGCCTTGGTCTTACATGATAACTTGTTCAATGCCAAGCTTGCCTTGGACTTACATGATAACTTATTCAATGCCAAGCTTGCCTTGGACTTACATGATATCTTACTCAATGCCAAGCTTGCCTTGGACTTACATGATAACTTATTCAATGCCAAGCTTGCCTTGGACTTACATGATATCTTACTCAATGCCAAGCTTGCCTTGGACTTACATGATAACTTATTCAATGCCAAGCTTGCCTTGGACTTACATGATATCTTACTCAATGCCAAGCTTGCCTTGGACTTACATGATATCTTACTCAATGCCAAGCTTGCCTTGGACTTACATGATAACTTACTCAATGCCAAGCTTGCCTTGGACTTACATGATATCTTACTCAATGCCAAACTTGCCTTGGACTTACATGATATCTTGCTTGCTTGTCGATGCCATGCCTCAGCTTGGTCTTATACGGACTTTCTTGTTTCATGTGGTAGATCGAGTATCCTAAGTTATTCAACTTCAATCGGGGCTTTCTCATGCTTGATCTCATTAATTTTTTTGTTTAACATAACATTAAACATTTTTCATAATAACATTGTACATTATACTAAGCAATTCAATGATATAAATCATAAAGCTTAGAAATCATACAAACTTACCTCAATATACAAAATGTAGCTAGGTATGCAATTTAGTCATCGACCTTGTTCTTGCCTCGATTTCGATCCGGGCTTCGTTTTTCTTGATCTATAGTCATAAATAGATCATTTAATATTCACATTGACTAAATTGACCCTTTACTCATACTTGGGCAAAATTACTATTTTGCCCCTATACTTTCTCATATTTGCACTTTTGCCCCAAGGCTCGTAAAATAATTTTCATTCAACTTTCTTAGACTACATGCTTAGCTGATTCATTTTCTCTACTATAGCCATTATCAATTCTCATTAATTCTAATAGGTATGACTAATTTCAAAACTTTTACAAACTAGTCCATACTATCATATTTCATGAAATTCATTAAGGAAAAGATGTTTATCTAACATCAAACTCTCATAATCTTCCATAAAAACATCATTTAACAAGCATGTCATTCATAGATGAATTTTCGAACATGCATCTTAGCTTATTTTATAGCTAAAAATAGCTAATTCATAATACGAGGACTTCAAAAACACGAAGAATATTAAAAACGAGGCTAAGATGAACTTACTAGCAAGCTTGAAAAAAATGAAGAGCCCTAGCTATGGAGTCTTCAAATTTTCGGCAAGAGAATGAAGAAGATGAATGAAATTTTTTCATCTTTTTCCTATTTTAATCACTTATTAGACAAATGACCAAAATACCTTTTTCTTTAAAAATTTCTATTTTACTAACTCATGTCCATTTTTGTCCAAAATTTATAATTTGGGCAAATTGCTATTTAAGGACTCATAATTAATATTCTAAAGCTATTTCATACAAAATGCTTCTAGAAATTCATATTTTGCAACCTTTGCAATTTAGTCCTTTTTGATCATTCCATGTCAATTCCACAAAATTTCTACATGGAACTTTAATACTATGATGCAAACATGTCATAAACCTTAATAACTCAATTTTACTAACTCGGGTTTGTGGTCTCACACCACTATCCCGACTAGGCCCTAAATCGGGCTGTTACAAAGATGATATAAAATGATATTAATTCTATTTTAATTATTTATCATATTTTAATTATTTCTATTTTCAATTTAGTCCTTGCTCTTTTCAAATTTTTTCATGGATGAATCATCAAAAATATCTACTAACTTTTGATTAATGGTCTAATTACCATTTAAGGACCTCAAATTTTGAATTTCATAGCTATTTGATCCTTCTAGCTACTAGAATTCAATTTTTGCATTTTATGCGATTTGGTCCTTCCAGTGATTAAGCACTAAATCGATAAAATTTTCTTATCAGAATTTTCACATGATATTTCTATCTAAATGCAAATCATGCAAAAATATAAAAATAATTTTTCTTTTCAGTTCGAATTTGTGGTCTCGAAACCAATATTCCGATTTCACTATAAATGGGTTGTTACACCCTTACAGGCCAGGGAGCAGACGAGACAACGAGGATACCTTGATAGAACCTCTAGACACAGTGCAGCCCTAGAGTCAAGTCTCAACGGGTAGCCTAACAAAACAAAAGGGAAATACGTAGAAAAAACGCAGAACAAAAACAAGAAACAGAGAAAAACGAAAATCGTAAGAAGAAACAAAAAAACAAAAACTACCAAGATTCGAAAAAACTAACTAAAAGGAAAGAAAACAGTAAAATAAAAGAAAATTTAATACATGTTACCAGGAAATATGCAAGAGGATAATTTTCCAAAACCCGCCGGAAATTGGTGAAAGAGAACAATCGCAAACCACCAAAAGAAAAGAAACAAAGAAACCCCACCTTCAAGGAGAGAGACGAAACACAAGCTAGGTTTAACCCAAATGGAGGGCGGATCACGTAAAGTACAAGAAACCCTCGTGCATGCAGAGATACTTTCTAAAGATTCCAATGACGCAAATGGCAGAACCTCAAAATTCATGCAAAAAGACGTAGAAAAGTCAAACCAAGAAGAAAAAGATGGTCTTTGTGGGTCCCTCTAGAGGGTTTTCATTAAAGAGCTCAGAGCCATGCACGACAATAAAATCATACCAATATCATTCAATGACGACATAGAAATGCAAAAATTAAAAAAAGAAGTAAAAAAAGGGATAAAATTCACCGTCACAAACAAGGAAAATCTTCAAGAAGTCCCCATCCCAACGACAGACTTTGACAGAGATCTATCACGTCAATCCACAGGCACCGTATACCACCGAAAACTCCTCAATATTAAAGGAGAAACAGCCACAACACGCACTACCAGGTGACATTCTTTTTTTTTTTAGCAAAAAACTATCACAAGGGTCAACTCAATTTATCAAGAAACATCATAAATTACAGCATCATAGATTTCTGATAGATAAACCATTTCGAAAAAATAATTTTTGGCCTCACTAAACATTTTTTTACAAATTAAATAGGCTACATTATTACAAGACCGTTTGGTCCAAATTAACTTGGCAGATTTGAAATTGTTGAAAGCAACTGTGCATTCCTTAATCCGCGTGCCTATTATGGTGACGTCAGTGGCTATTTTTCTTAGCCTGTTGACCAGCCCAACGTGATCCTTCTTAAAAATAATATGTTCATTTATTTTTAATTGACGCGTAAATTTAATGCTTTCTTCAAAGGCCACGCATTCAGCCTCTTCCACCGACAGTCTTAACTCTTTAAAGCCCCCACCGCCTCCTAAAACAAAGCCTTCTTCATCTCTAATAATCGTCCCATACCCTATTCTATTTCCACCAACTGTAGCATCAAAGTTAATTTTTATGAAGCCCTTTGGAGGTTTTTCCCACTTTTTCTCCACGATATTTTATGAATGTAATGGTTCATTCAACATGTTACATATTCGGAAGTCCTTGTTCAGGTTGCTTGCTCTTTCCCATATTAGCTGAGCCTCCTCTTCTTTTCCCATGAAGATGTAGTTATTTATGTTATTCCAGTAGTTCCATAATATTGTCATTAGGACGGTTATGGCTCTCTTGTCAAGGACACGCATCAAGTCTTCTAGCCAGTCAATACAGTGGTCATATTTCTTTCAAGATAAAGCTCTTGGACCATCCTCCTAACGAGAGTACAGCATTCGATGTTGGGCATTCTTTTAACGCATGTAATAGTTTTCGGTCTCGACTCCACATCTAGGACATCCCTTGTCATGACCCTGTCTAATGGCAGCAATTTTACTATTCGTCGGGAGGATTTCATGCCCCACACGCCAAGCAAATACACGGTTCTTCGGTAAAGTGTCGAGCTTCCATAGAGCTTTCCAAAAAAATCTGTGAGGGCCATATCCCATCTCTTTCAACAACAACCATGAGTAGGTAGACTTCGAAGTAAAGCACCCATGAGGGTTGTGAAACCATATTATTTTATCTGCCTGGCCCTCGTCTCCTATAGGAATGTTGCAAATCTTGTCACCCCAATATTGCCTATACACTTTCTTAACTTTGTTAGCATTCCAGCTTCTCCTATCCGCAAGCCAAAGATCTCTCACGCTCATCTCATTTGGGTTGAGTATATTGCTTCTAATTGCATTCCCATTAAGACCTTCCATTCCCCAATTGTTAACCTGAATGTTTATCTTGTCACCATTCCCAACCTGCCACCCAAAACCGTCTTTAAGAGCTTCTGCCGCTGCCGCAATGCTTAACCAGGTAAATGAAGCTTTGTCCACTTTTTTGGCATGAAAAATGTTACCATCAGGGAAGTGTTTTGAAGACAGCACTTTGAAACAGAGAGAGTCTGTGTTGTTTATAAGTCTTCACACTTGACGCCCTAAGAGAGCAAGGTTGAAGAGTCGAACGTCTCTAATTCCAAGGCCTCCCATGCCCTTCAGTTTGCACAAAGTCTTCCATGGGATCATTGTCCAGAATCTACCTTTGTCTTTTCCTGACCACCATGTTCTGCTTAGCTTGGCCTGAATGTCATCGATCACCTCTTTGGAGCTAAAAAAATTGACATAACATACGTAGGAATAGATTAGAGAACCGCTTTGATGAAGACCTCTTTGCCCCAAAAAGAAAGCAGCCTCTTTGTCCAACTGTTGATCCTGCACGACAGGCTATTAGTAATCTCTTTGAAATCTGCTATTTTCTTCTTACCAATTAGAATAGGAAGGCCTAGATAGTTGTTTAAATTTTCCACCACTGTCATGCCTAGAAGATCACTAAAAATTGTTCTTTGAGCTCTTGAAGTTTTGGGACTAAAGAGGACCATTGACTTTTCAAAATTAATCTCTTGACTTGAAATGTTAGAAAAGGTATTAAGCATGTTAACAAGACTTTCAACATCACTCTTTTTATTTCTGACGAACAGAAGCGCATCGTCAGCAAAGAACAAGTGATTTATCCTAGGGCCGTTCCTACTAGCCTAGATACCTCTTAAGATGTTGTTCTCTTGAGCATGGATAAGCATTCTCGAGAAGGCTTCCATACAAAATAAGAACAAATAAGGGGAGAGGGGATCCCCTTGGCGGAGACCCCTCTCGGGATAAAAATATCCAATAAAATATTGTTACATTTAACTGTATATTTAACTGAGCAGACGTAATCCATAATTTTGTCAATCCACTTCCCATAAAATCTCATTTTCTTCATAATTGTTTCAATGAAGTTCCACTCCACGCGGTCGTATGCTTTGCTCATGTCGAGCTTGACCACAAGCCCTTTATTAGGACCGTTTTTAGAACTTTGAAGATAACGGAGAACCTCATGCGCAATCAGAATATTATCATGTATCATCCTTTCCAGCACGAATGTGCTTTGATTGTGGTTGATGTAACTAGGAAGGACAGCTTTTAAACGATTGGCATACACCTTTGAGATGATCTTATAAACAAACCTACATAAACTGATAGGGTAGAAATTAGTGAGCTCACATGGATCTCTAATTTTAGGAATTAAAATGATCATAGTTTCATTAAGACTAGAGATATTTTTGTTCCCATTAAGAACATCCAAGCAAAAGCTAATTGTATCATTTCCCACGATCTCCCAATGATGCTTGAAGAAAATTCTCGGTAGGCCGTCAATACCGAGGGCTTTATTTGGGTCCATCTACTTAATAGCCTAAAGAACCTCCTTATCCGTATAGTCCATGTTAAGCCACTCATTTCTTTCCCTGGTCACACACTCCTTAATATACCCCATCTCTTGGATATTAGCATTTTGACAGTTTGACCGAAACAATCTCACAAAATATTCTTTAGCCACCTAACTTATGTCCTTTCTATTCGTCACCCAGTTTCCTTCTGCGTCTTTAAGCTTCTCAATATTATTCTTCTTTAGCCGACCAGTGGCTTTAGCATGGAAATACCTAGTATTTTGATCTCCCTCCCTAAGCCATTTTGACCGAGACCTTTGTGCCAGTAGCTTTCTTCCCTAGCATAGAGAAAGTCAAGCCTTTTGCGAGTTTCCTTCAACGTCTTCCCACTATCCTCTCTGCTGGCAGAATCAATAAACGAGTCAATATTTTTCTCTAATTTTCGTATGTGACTCTTCATTTTTTCATATTTCTTACACTGCCAAGGACCGACCTAACCCTTTCGATCTTATCCCCATAATCAGTTACATCCCTGTTCCAAGCTCTTTCAATAACAATTTTTACTTCCTCATCACCAGTCCAACAAACATTGAACTTGAAACACAATCTATTGTCTTTAGGATAATCTTTCGATTTTCGACCCCACAAATTTAAGATAATTGTGTCATGATCGGACTAGGTCTGCCTCACCACTTTGGTAGCTATAAAAAGGAAGTTTTCAACCACGAAAACTGAGGTGAGGAATCTATCAATTCTTTCTTTTATCAAACTCCCCCCGCTCCTATTGTTAACCCAGGTAAACCATCCGCTATCGGGTTTAATATCCACTAGAGCCAAGTCGTCCATGACTTCTTTAAAATCATTCATATGCACCCTCACTCCCCTGCGGCCACCTTTTTTCTCAGCATCATTCAGAATTGAATTAAAGTCTCCCCCAACAACCCGATCCTCCCCAACCAATCCCTAACCTTATGCAGTATATCCCATGAACTGCTTCTAAGATTCGGGTTCGCATGCCCATAGAATCCTGTTACACGTATGTTTTTATTGTTCTCTAGTTTGACCATGGAATCTATGTGATGCTTTGAGTAGATTTGAATAGAGACATGTATCCCATCCCTCAATATCAGCGCAAGTCCCCCACATCGACCCTCTAAATTAACAACTAAGCCATTCTGCAACCTACATTTGTTTTGAACCCTACGAAAGTCATTGGCAGACATTTTAGTTTCGCTAAGAAAAATAAGATCAGGGTTGACCACAACGAGAAGTTGCTTTAACTCCCTTAATTTTGTGGGGTTCCCCAATCCGTAACAAATCTAGCACATGAACTTCATTGGTTGAATGCGACCCATAAAGCTTCTTCCTTTGATATGTTTAAACATGCCAGGAGATTGATGAGCACTATTGCCTTTGTTTCTACTACAACCGCATCAAGAAACGTGACAAGAAAATAGAGGAAATAACACGATCCATGCCACCGGGACGAGAGTAGTTGCCCAGCCAGAGAAACTGCGAGATAAAACACAACAACAAGAGAGAAAACGAAGCCTAGTAGCAATCCAAAACAAACCGATAAATCACCGTATCACACTACGAACAACACCCACCATCAAACTCCAAACCCCGCGCATCAGAAGGAGAGTACAAGCAAGAAAACACCAAGAATAACACAGCGGGATACAACAGTCATAAGAAACCCAAAAAACTAATTGTTATTTGAAAATAAACAAAAGAAAACTAAATGATAGAGATAACATTAAGACTCGTAATTTGCATGCATTTTATGCCTGTTAAAACAAAATGAAACCGTAAGAGAAAATATCGTTGAAAAGTCAAAGAAAAAAGAATCTACCATTAATAGCCCAACGCTTCTGCACCAATAGGGGCCGATGGTGCTCGACGCTTCCGCACGTTTGAAGTACCAAGGTACCGATGTTTCCAGATGACCCCGCACCATGAGATGGCCTACGTTACCGATGGAGCTCGAGGCTCCCAGACATGCCTGAAACGGGGACAGTTTTTTTTTAGGCCACTTACACTTTGTATTTTTAACTGAAAATTTTACCGTTGGCCCAAAACAAATACAAGAAGTCGAATGAAATATGTGATGATAGCACGACACTGCAAAAGATTGAATAAGTACCCGGAGCCAATAACAGTTGGGAGCTTGCACCCGCACCACCACGGCCCCCGTTGTGCCATGTTCCCCGATGGGGCGGCACGACCCAAGTGTTTAACTTCGCACACCAAGTACCCCACCTAGGGACCCCAAGGTCAAGACGTGCAAAAGAACGTGGGGGGATTGGATTGGGGAGGGGAGGGACAAATCGAAACGACAAAGGGTTGAATCTCATTGGATCGTAGCAGCAAGGCCACTTTGCCACTTACAATATCCCGTCGCATATTTAAGCCATCTGCAAAGGATTTTACCCATCGCTCGGTGCGAATTACGCTCTAAGGAGGCACCCGTGACTTGCCCGTAGCGATCGCTGCACCTACGACACGTGCCCTTGGAGGCCAGAAGCCCCTACTGCGGGTCGGTAATCGGGCGACGAGCGCGTGCATCGTTTCTAGCCCAGATTTTAACTTAGAGGCATTCATTCATAATCCAACGCATGGTAGCTTCGCACCACTAGCTTTTTAACCAAGCGTGATGACAAATTTTGTGAATCAACGGCTCCTCTCGTACTAGGTTGAATTACTATTGCGACGCGGCCATTAGTAGGGTAAAACTAGCTTGTCCCGACGGTCTAAACCCAGCTCACGTTCCCTATTAGTGGGTGAACAATCAACCCTTGGTGAATTCTACTTCACAATGATAGGAAGAGCCGACATCGAAGGATCAAAAAGCAATATCGCTATGAACACTTGGCTTCCACAAGCCAGTTATCCCTGTGGTAACTTGTCTGACACCTCTAGCTTTAAATTTCGAAGGTCTAAAGGATCAATAAGCCATGCTTTCACAGTTCGTATTTGTACTAGAAATCAGAATCAAACGAGCTTTTACCCTTTTATTCCACATGAGATTTTTGTTCTCGTTGAGCTCATCTTAGGACACCTGCGTTATCTTTTAACAGATGTGCCACCCCAGCCAAACTCCCCATCTGACAATGTCTTCCGCCCGGGTCAGCCGACCGAAATCGACCTTGGGTCCAAAAAGAGGGGCCATGGCCCGCCTCCAATTCACGAAATAAGTAAAATAACATTAAAAGTAGTGGTATTCCAATTTTGCCCGAGAGCTCCCGCTTATCCTACACCTCTCAAGTCATTTCACAAAGTCGGACTAGAGTCAAGCTCAACAGGGTCTTCTTTCCCTGCTGATTCTGCCAAGCTCGTTCCCTTGTGTAACATCCCAAAAACGGGGCTATTTGGAAATGAATTATTTTTCTTATGTATGAACTGCTGTGTCATTATTTATGGAATAATAATGGTCAAGTTAAGGCTTTGTGTTGGCTCGATTTGGTAGGAAATTTTAGTTTTTAACTTTTAAAAGAAGGGAGCCTTGGTAAGTGGTGTTATAAGAATAAATGTGGGTATTATTAACACTAATTAGGCCTTGGTAAAGTGGCAAAAAGAAGCCCACTTAAGAGCTACATGTGACGCCACATTAAGGGGAAGGGAGAGCCTTGGTTCGAGTCACAAGGATCCCTCCTTTTGCATTTTGGATGGAGCTGGCACTTGTGGAGAGTTTTTCTCTCCTCAAATTCTTTTTATTTTGGATAATAAAGGGGTTTTATTAAGGGATAATTTAAGCATTTTAAATTAGATTTAATTTGCTTAAACCTTTTGATAATACAAGAGATATGATAATTGCATCAAGGATATTATTTAAATTAAAAGGGATTATTAGGTGATTAATTCAAAATTATTTGATAAAGGAATTAATTCAAATTAGTTTGAATTAATTTAAATGGGTGGCCTAGAGAAAAACTAGGTGATGGCCGAATGTGGGACTCCTTGGTGAAGAGGAGTGGACGGCTAGGAGTTGAACTCCTTGTTGCCTAGGTTGAATGACAGCAAGCTTGAAAGGGGAGGCGAATGCTTATAAAAACCCCACCCTAGCTCATTGTTTTGGTTTTTCCATTCTTGCTAAGTTCTTAGAAAAACCCTAACCCCTCTCCCTTGTGTTCTTTTATTTTCCTTGTTCTCTCAAACCCTTGGCCAGAAACACTCTCTACTTCTCTTAGCCGAATTCCCTAGCCCTCTTTTGCTCTTGCGTTTTCACCATTCTCTCAAGCTTTCAAGCCGAATCTTCTACCACCTTTCTCCCCTATTATTTTCTTTCCCCTTGGCCGATTATGCTCTAGTGGTATACAGAAAACTCTCTTCCTCTACTCTATGGTCTTGGCCGAATACTAAGGGTGACCCAAGTCTCTCAGGATTCTTCTTCCAATCGGTTGAGAAGGTAAGGGGTTCTAACCGAATGTTTAGTGATTCACTCTTATGATCTATCGATTTGGACTTAAGGAAAGCCAGAAATTCGGCATAAGCTAATGATGGGCTAATCTTGTTGGTTGAAGCCGATTTCACCTAGGACTTCGGGATCTCCACGCGGTAGGTTGAATCCTCCAAACCTATAGCAATCGATTTTGGGGTAAGTAATGGTAAGGATCTATGAATTTAGTTAATATTCGCTTTTAAGCAGAAGGCTACTAATATTTGCCGATTTGGGGAAGTAAAATCATTGAGTATAGTAATTTGGGTACTAAGGCACTCGGGTAAGGATTAGGGTTCAAAAGAGAACCCTTTTAAATATTTGGTTTGGCCGAATAGGCCATAGTACTAACTCCCATGTTTGGCGAATATAGGAACAAGTGGATCTTGGGAGGCCGATTTCTTTAATCCTCTGGATTAGACTCCTCGTTGGTGGTGGTGTGTACATACACACGTATAATGGTTAATAAAGTGTATTAAGTGTATGTTATGTGTAAATCTGCTTTATGTAGATACGGCTTTAGTGCCTTAATGGTACAAGCGAGGATACCGGTAAGTCTCTATTTGTATGAGATTGATGATAATGCTTTTGGGAAGCATGGATTGTTTGATACATGTGATATGTGTATGTTCTGTTTTTAACTACTTGACATGGGTTGATGAGAGAGGAGGCGGTGATATTGTCTTTGCGAGCACCGGTGCTTTGGTAGCACTGCTTGTGACTATATGTCACGGAGGTTTGGTACCTCCAGAGGTTTGGTACCTCATAGCGACTTGTCCCGTGGTTAACACCACCGTGGGTTGGCCCCACTTGAGATATGGGATCGAAATGCGCGGTGATTTGGTATCACCACGATGGGTTGGCCCCATCACCCGATTTGTGTCTACGGACACCGTGCTTTGGTAGCACATTGTGACTATATGTCACCCAGTGGTTTAGCACCACCGGTGTTTTGGTAACACATCGTGACTACGGTCACCCGGTGGTTTGGTACCACATGGGGTAGGCAAAGGTGTTTGGTTGGTTAGGTTGGGTACACGATACTTTGCTTAATTAAGCTGTTATATGTTGTGTATGAAATGTTGTATTAACCAAGGGAAGGGTTACATCTTTGAGTCTTGGTGACTCACCTTCTCCTTTAACATTTTTGGTGACTCGTAGATGGCGGTGGAGGAGCCAGGTTGGACTCGAGGTGGCCATGCGGTGGATTCAAATTTATAGAACTTTAAATTCCTTTATTTTTACTTAGGTTGTAATAAGGCCTCCTTAAACTACATTGGTGTTATTTTCTTTTATGTTGGATATTTGCTTTAAACTATATTATTAAATTGAACTAAAAATCACACGTTTTCTTAAATTAACACGAAAATGCTTTTTTAGTGCCATCGGGCACACTTGAAGCTAGTATAACAATTGGACTTAATTAAGATTCCAAATTAAACCTAAGGGTAGCTTTGACAAGACAACAGAAAGCGAGGGTTTTCAATGAAAATTTAGTGTTTTTGAAATGGTGTTCACAAGGTTTTACTCGGTAGCAAGTCAAATTCGATTCGTAGTGTTTGGGCGGGTTTGGGTTATTCTGAGGTGGTATCGAGCCAGTTCAAAGCTCGGTGTGGGGCCCAAGGCCCAAAAATGTTTTTGGTAGGCCTTATGGTGTGATTTCTGGGTTTTTAAGCGGCATGGCCCGAGTCTCGCAGACCGATCCGCCCGGTAAGTACATTTAAACCTTTCGTGAATTATATTACAGTAGAAGGGTAGGAAGCATGGGCGTAGATAGACTTATAGGACTTGGGACCCTAAGGCTAGATTACTCAAACACAATGAAGCATAAGACTTAAAGAACTAAACCAACCTATGACTTAGTCAATGAGCTAGGGTGTGGTAACCCCGCACGCATGTCTAGGATTGGATCCGGAAGAGCACAGTATTTAGCGGTCCTCGTGACTCACCTCCTCTTCGCGGGTATCCTGCACAGTGCGTAACCGGTTCACCCTAACTCGGAGGGCTCGGTGGTGTGGTAACCTCTGTGCGCATGTCTAGAAAGGTTCGGTGAGAGCTTGGTATTTAAGCGGTCGCGTGACCCACCTCCTCTTCACTTGAATTACGCACAGTGCGTAGCTTTGGTTCACCTACGATCGGGAAGGCTCGGTCATAGGCTAAAAACAATGATTAAAACCCAAAAGGAATTAGCCTTGTTTTTCAAAATAGAACGAGACAACAAGCCCTAATGTTTTCAAAACTTATCCAATAACCCTATTAAACCCTAGAACACTAGGTATACAATGTTTTTCTCGGAAAACTTGACTTGTGGAAAATTACGAAATACCCTTAGGAGTAAAATTACCAAAATGCCACGACCCATAAAATATTAAATCGTCGGTTTTGCTTAAAAATTTCAACTATTTTATCAAATATCAAGTAGATTAGCTTTGGAAATCATCAGCAAAATATTTTGGTTTTGAAAAATTACGAAAATACCCACTGTAGGAAAAAGACGAAAATACCCACAGGTTAGAAATGGGCGAAATGTCCGATGAGTGAATAGGTATGGAAAGTATTAAGGAATGGATGCATGGACTTCTTTGTGTGAACTAGGATAGGAAGCTGAAACATTGTTTGCTCGAAAGAATCTCTCGATTAAACCTCATCCATAAAACTTCTTCGTGAGTAATAAAGTGAAACAAATGCTAACACATAAAATTTTTCTTAATCAGTTAAAAGCGCGGTAGATAGAATGAGTTCTAGAGGGCGTGGGCGCCGTGGGCGTGGTAGGGGTAGGATGACGGTGTCCGAACCCGTCAGTCGGGACAAGGTTGAGAAAATGAGGTACCACTCGCCACCACCACCTCCTACTTTTAGAGTGAGGAGCGGAGCGAGGCCGGTGGCGAGTCGGTATCGCAAGTTGTGTTGCGAGTTTTGGAGATGGTGGGTGGGCGGTGGAAATGTTGGAGCTCGGAAATGTTCCCGGCGACTCGATCTAACGGAGGCGGAGGTATTAGGAGGTGTGTCGGGAGTGGCACCTAGTGCGTGGAATATTGGCTAGAGTCAATGAAAGAAAGAATCATGGATGACCTTGACTTTGGCGAGGAGGAAAAAGCGAAAGAGGCGGTGTAGCTCGAAGGATGAAGCATATCGGTGGTGGCTAACGGTTCGAGATGGGGCTACTGCGAGATGATTTGACTTGGGAGTATTTGAACCGCCTATCGAGAAAAAGTATGTGGGCATTAGCTACACCGACAGCTTGTGAGAGAAAGGCTTTTTCGGGATTAGTTCAAGGAACTAAGTCCGTGTCGGAATATGAGGCGGAATTTCTAAAAGGGTGAGTAGATATGCGAGAGGCATCGTAGCTCACTGAACATGAGCGCTGTGTCCGCTTTGAGGACGGACGGACTCGAGATGATTTAAGGTTCTTGATTGCCCCACAAAGAGTTCGTGAGTTCTCATCTCTAGTGGAGAAGGCTAAGGTAGCCGGAAGGAATCAAGGAGGTTGTGAGGCGAACTATAGTAAGAACAATCGGAAGAGAAGTTTTGGGTCAATTTGGATCAAGCGGGAGTGCTCGGAAAAGGCTAGGCCAAGTGGGCCCAATCGGTGACAGGCCCACAATCGCTAATCAGAGGCCGACTCGGTGCAATGTGTGGAAAGACCCATTGGGGAGGATGTTGGGTGGTGACAAAGGATGCTTTGAGTGTGGATCTTTGGAGCATCGCGTCGAGATTGTCCCCAAAAACTAGCTAAGAAAGCAGCGGAGGGTCGAACTGCGTGCTCAAGATAGGAATGTAGGACCACGGAGGGTCGTGGTAATGGTAGAGGAAACAACGGTCCTAACCGAGGTCGTGGAACTCAAGGCGAGAGGTTCGGGCAACACGAGGCTAGGCGACTGGCTTAGTTTCTGTGGCCGAGGTGTCGCGAGGAAGGTGACGCACCGGATGTTATAACCGAGTACGTTTCTAATTTTCGGTTTCCCTTATGTTGCATTGATTGATGTGGGCTCGACGCCTTTTCGTACATTGCTAGTAGTGTGGTAGGAACTATGGACCTAAACTCTGAAGCGCTTCTAGGGAGATGACCGTAGTTAGCCCCTTAGGTCACTCCGTAGTCGTAGATAGACTTTATAGAGGCGTACCCCTAGAACTTCAAGGGGTAGTATTTGTAGTCGATCTAATGGAACTACCGTTTGGGGAGTTCGATTTGATCCTCGGTATGGATTGGTTGGTTAAGTACCAAGCAAGGTTGGAGCTCTTGTGACCAAGCGCATGGTTCTTAAGGCAGCGGAAGGTGATGAAGTGGTTATGATAGGAGATAGGAGGAATTACCTATCCAGCGTAGTGACCGCCTTGAAAGCGGAAAGGATGGTCAAGAAGGGTTGTGAGGCGTATTTGGTTCAAATCGTGCTTTGGAAACTAAGGAGTTAGTAATTGAAAAGGTCCGAACGGTTGGGAATTTCTTTGATGTATTCCCGGAAGAACTTCCGGGATTGCCTCGGATCGAGAAGTCAGTCGGTATAGACTTGCTACAGGCGGCACTGTGTCCATAGCACCATATACGAATGGCACCAAAGGAATTGGTGGAGCTAAAGGCTCAAATTCGGGAGCTCTTGGATAGAGGGTTTATACGACCAAGTATATCTCCGTGGGAGCGCTGTGTTGTTTGTCAAGAAGAAGGGCGGTTCTATGCGGATGTGCATCGACTACCGTCGAGTTGAACAAGTTAACGATCAAGAACAAGTATCCGTTGCCTCGGATTGGCGACTTGTTCGATCAAGCTGAAGGGTGCCTCGGTGTTTCGAAGATAGACCTTAGGTCGGGTTATCACCAATTAAAGGTGAAAGAGGTTGATGTTCACAAAGCGGCATTCGAACTCGGTATGGGCATTTCGAGTTCTTGGTAATGCCATTCGGGTTGACCAATGCACCGGCGGCATTCATGGACACGATGAATAGAGTATTCCAACGATACTTGGACCAGTTCGTCGTGGTGTTTATAGACGACATATTGGTTTATTCAAAGGCGAGAAGAGGAGCATGACAAGCATTTACGGATAGTTACGCAAGTATTGAGGGGAAGCAATTATATGCCAAATTCGGTAAGTGTGAATTTTGGCTTAGGAAAGTGGCTTTCTTAGGGCATGTAGTATCGGTGAAGGAATTAGAGTAGACCTCGCAAGATTGAGGCGATATTAGAGTGGAAACCACCTAAGGCGGTGGGTGAAATCTGAAGTTTTCTCGGGTTTAGCGAGGATACTATCGGAGATTCGTGGAAGGATTCTCTCTAATAGCAGCGCCGTTAACTAAGTTGCTAAGGAAAGGTGTCCCATTTGTATGGACGGAAAAGCAAAGCAAGAAAGCTTTGATAAGTTAAGGAAGATTTTGACGGAAGCTCGGTTTGAGTGCGGCTCAAGCGGGGAAGTTATTCACGGTCTATTGTGATGCATCTCACACCGGTTTGGGATGTGTGTTGATGCAGGATGGGAAGGTAGTAGCCTATGCATCCCGTCAATTAAGATCGCATGAGGTTAACTACCCAACTCACGACTTAGAGTTAGCGGCGGTCGTCTTCGCTCTCGAAGATATGGAGACATTACCGTATGGAGAGAAGTCGATGGTCTACACGGATCACAAAAGCTTGAGGTATCTTACGACTCGAAGGATGCGAATCGAGGCAGCGTCGGTGGATTGAACTACTAAAGGACTACGATTGTTCAATCGAGTACCATCCGGGTAAGGCTAATGTGGTAGGCGCGCATTGAGCCGGAAGGCGTGCGGACTTAAGAGCAATGTTCGCTCGGTTAAGTACGTATGGTGATGGGAGTCTTTTGGCGAACTTCAAGTAAAGCCGACTTGGATTGAGGAGATTAAAGAAAAGCGGTTAGTGGATGAAGGCTTGAGCTCTAAGAGGGTACAAGTTCAAGGCGGTGGATTGGAAGAGTGCGATCTGTTATTGATGGAGTGCTTTGTTTTCAGGGACAGTATGTATGCCAAAAGATACTGATTTAAAGGCGAGAAAATTCTCCAAGATGCACATAGCGGCCCATACGCTATGCATCCCGGAGGAAGCAAGATGTATGGAGATTTGCGAGCTTGATTACGGTGGCACAGGATGAAGCGTGAGATAACGGAGTTCGTAGGGAAGTGTCGGCGTGTCGGCGAGGTTAAGGTGAACATCGGTCACCATCGGGACTACTTCAACCAATAAAGATCCCTCAATGGAAATGGGAGAGGATCACCATGGATTTTGTTAGTGGGCTACCCTTACGCCCACCAAGAAGGATGCGATGCAGGTAATTGTGGATCGCCTAACTAAATCGGCTCACTTCATGCCGGTGAGAATGGATTATTCACTCCGAAGCTTAGCGGTCGTATGTGGTTGAGATAGTCGATTGCATGGTGTGCCAATGTCGATTATCTCGGATAGGGATCCCGATTCACGTCAAGGTTTTGGAAAGCATTGCATCAAGCTTTGGGTACGGTTAGATTTGAGACGGCTTTCCATCCACGATCGACCGGACTGATCGGAAAGGGTGATCTGATTTTAGAGGACATGCTAAGAGGTCGTGTCTTGGATTTTAGTGGTAGTTGGGAGGAGTACCTACCATTAGCGGAATTCGCCTATAACAATAGTTATCAAGCGAGTATCCAAATGGCTCCATACGAGGCTCTATATGGACGAAAGTGTCGTACTCCTACATGTTGGACGGAGTTGGGAGAAAGACAAGTTCTAGGTCCGAGTTGGTAACCGAGACGGAAGACAAAGTCAAGGTGATTCGGTCTCGTCTCAAGGAAGCATCGGATAGGCGAAGTCTTATGCCGATCTCAAACGCAAGGAAATGGAGTATCTTTGTGGGAGACAAAGTCTTTACGAAAGTGTCGCCTTGGAAAAAGGTGTTGAGATTTGGACGGAAAGGGAAGGTGAGCCCAAGGTTCATTGGGCCATATCTTTGTTGTGAAGCGAGTGGGACCGGTAGCTTATCGGCTAGAGTTGCTTGCAGAAGCGAGTCGATTCATGGCGTATTCCATGTATCAATCTTTGAGGCGGTATCGGTCGAGATCCTTCGCACGTTGTGCGATGCAGAGATTGAGGTGAACACGGATTTATCTTTTGAGGAAGAACCGGTTCAGATTGTAGACCGAGATGTGAAAGTCCTACGTAGGAAGGCGGTGCCTTTAGTAAAAGTGTTATGGCGAGAACCACGGAGTGGAAGAAGCTACGTGGAGGCAGGAGGTGATGCGGCAGCAATACCCCCATCTCTTTTGATCAAGGAATTTCGAGGACGAAATTTATTTTAAGGGGGTAGAAGCTGTAACATCCCAAAAGCGGGGCTATTTGGAAATGAATTATTTTTCTTATGTATGAGCTCTTTGTGTCATTATTTATGGAATAATAATGGTCAAGTTAAGGCTTTGTGTTGGCTCGATTTGGTAGGAAATTTTAGTTTTAACTTTTAAAAGAAGGAGCCTTGGTAAGTGGTGTTATAAGAATAAATGTGGGTATTATTAACACTAATTAGGCCTTGGTAAAGTGGCAAAAGAAGCCCACTTAAGAGCTACATGTGACGCCACATTAAGGGAAAGGAGAGCCTTGGTTCGAGTCACAAGGATCCCTCCTTTTTGCATTTTGGATGGGCGGCACTTGTGGAGAGTTTTCTCTCCTCAAATTCTTTTTATTTTGGATAATAAAGGGGTTTTTATTAAGGGATAATTTAAGCATTTTAAATTAGATTTAATTTGCTTAAACCTTTTGATAATACAAGAGATATGATAATTGCATCAAGGATATTATTTAAATTAAAAGGGATTATTAGGTGATTAATTCAAAATTATTTGATAAAAGGGAATTAATTCAAATTAGTTTGAATTAATTTAAATGGGTGGCCTAGAGAAAAACTAGGTGATGGCCGAATGTGGGACTCCTTGGTGAAGAGGAGTGGGCGGCTAGGAGTTGAACTCCTTGTTGCCTAGGTTGGACGGCAAGCTTGAAGGGGGAGGCCGAATGCTTATAAAAACCCCACCCTAGCTCATTGTTTTGGTTTTTCCATTCTTGCTAAGTTGCCGAAAAACCCTAACCCCTCTCCCTTGTGTTCTTTTATTTTCCTTGT